>VWZL01001112.1:284024-301176 GCA_013396915.1 Stercorarius parasiticus | reverse complement strand
GGGGGCGGCGGGGCGAAGCTAGGCGCTGTCCGCAGATGGAGTACGACTGGCTGGGCTTCGGCTACGCGGCGCTGGTGGCGGCGGGCGGCGTCGTCGGCTACGCCAAGGCAGGTAGGTGCCGGTGGCGGCGGCGGCGGGTGTCCCGGGCCTGGGCCTGGCCCAGCGGGTGTCCGAGCCGTTGGGGAGGGCGGTCTGTGTCGCTGCCGGGCCCACCTGAGGGCCCCGGGGGGCGGCGGGGTGTCGGCCGGCCCAGGGCCGCAGCGGGGAGTGACCCCGGCTGAGCGTGCTGAATCCGGGTTGTGGGGAAACGGTGCCGAGGCCTGCAAAGTGTCTTGGTTATAAAAAACCCCACTCCAGTATTCTTTTTTTAGATTGTTTATGTGGATTATTTTAGCAATGGACAGTTGTAGGTGCTTTTGTTTGGTTTGCAGGGTAGCTTTGTATGTATACTTAGTTACTAACTGCTTTATCTTTCATTCTATCCAAGGCAGCGTCCCGTCTCTAGCTGCCGGGCTCCTCTTTGGTGGCTTAGCGGGACTAGGCGCTTACCAGCAGTCCAAAGATCCGAAGAATGTGTGGCTCTCCCTCGGTGAGTTTGCTGGGCAGCCAAGGACTGAGCATTACCGGTAGCAGTGGGAATAGTAGCCTTTTCTTAGCGCGTTTCAGCTGATCTGTGCCCATTTATTTGTACAAATGTTGTAAGTGGTGGTGTCAGGAGCTCCGTCCCCACAGCCCAGAGGTATTTGTGTAAACCTAAAAAACCCAGGTTGTCCCTGAAGCCGAAGTTGGTGAGAAATACCTGTCTCCTCTGCCAGAGGAGATACCGTGTTAAACTAATGTAGGCACAGGAAACGTACATGAAAAATCTTTGCTTGTGAAGCAGGGTTTTTAGCCCGTGGTCATGGAATAAGCATTTTTGCAATAGTGACAGCACTGCAACAAGCGCTGTGTGGCTTTATGGAATATTGGCTTGCACAGGCATCTCAGAAGAGCAGTGTATGTTTTAATGCATCATATGCTGTGGAAGAAACAGTCTGCAGTACGTAAGAGAAAGCAGGCAATGATATATTCTGCTTGCTTACAGTAGGTGGGACAAGAAGTTGTGAGTTTAGCTTGCAGTTAACCCTTCAGGTGACACAGAAGGATAAAAAACGCAATTGAAAGTATTATGAAGCACTGGAAGGGATCAGGTGGGCTTCCATCACTGCAGGACTTTAATGACTGGTTAAACCAGTGTCTGTCAGGAATTGATCTTGCCTTTGGGCACTAGGTTAGCCTAGATGACCTCTTGAGGTTCCTTCTCGTTCTGTAACTACGCCATGGTATTATTACTGTCATGATACTACAGAAGTACAGTGATTTAACACTACTTAAAACCAATAGGACTTGATGTGCTGAAAGGCTTTAGGAAACCTCTGGTAGATACTGCGGAGGACCAAACTGCCTTTTCAGTGAGGAACGAAACGTAAAACAGCAGAATGTGGAGCAAAGTTTGCATTTGTGAACTGTCTCTTCTGCTCTGGTGTGCCGCGGGAGTTGACTGTGCATCTCCAGCATGAGCTTTTTAGGCAGTCGTGTGATAGAAAGATGAACAGCTTCCATATGCCCTGATGTGGTGCATGTAGCACTTGCAGGTGGACCTTTTGAAAGTGGTGGTGTGTCCCAGTGTAGGACAACTCTTTATTCATCCACTCCTCCTCAGTCCTGCTGCGATGTGCCCTTGCGGCTCCCGCTGAGCTTGAGGTTGGTCACAGTACATCACGGGTAGAGATCCAGGAAAAGAACCTTGACGGAGTATCTTGAGAATACCTTTTGCCCTGTGTGATGCAAACAATCTTGAAGCTTTGGAGAAAGTTGTAAAACACCTCTACCTGCCTGCCTTCGAAGAAGAAGCAACGGCCCTGTAACTTTTATGTGAATATCGATGGGATTTTTTTTCCAGATTTAGAGATTAAATAAATTGGAGTAATGTTTAAAATGTTAGTTGCTTTTTCAGTTTGATCCCTTAAGTTGCTTTCTGTTTACTAATGTGTATTTTCAAGTGGGGTTGTTTTATTTCTAGCTGTAGAATTTAGTGCCACCTTCCAGATCAGAATGTCACAGAGAAACAGGAACTGTAACAATATTTGTCTCCCACATAGTGAACTTTGTCACGGTCCCAGCTTTCTGGCAGTTTTGAGCCTATCTGTATTCAAGGAAATAGTCATTCTGCAAATCAGGAGAAGCTGACGGAGGGAGAGTGACCTGCCCAGAGGACGGGAGGTGGTGGGCGATTAGACAGTAGTCTCAACCCTGATGAGATCTACTCGCTTCTACTGAGCAGTGGAGCATGCTTACCAAAGCTGCTGAGAAGCTTGTAACAGCTCTACTGTTTAACAAAAAGAAGTAAATCATAGAA
The DNA here is from genome assembly GCA_013396915.1 of Stercorarius parasiticus. Taxonomy (NCBI): domain Eukaryota; kingdom Metazoa; phylum Chordata; class Aves; order Charadriiformes; family Stercorariidae; genus Stercorarius; species Stercorarius parasiticus. The sequence goes on along the minus strand of VWZL01001112.1, from coordinate 298,778 downwards.
TCGTAGAATGGTTTAGGTTGGAAGGGACCTTAAAGATCATCAAGTTCCAACCCCCTGCCACATGCAGGGACACCTCCCACTAGACCAGGTTGCTCAAAGCCTCATCCAGCCTGGCCTTGAACACTTCCAGGGATGGGGCCTCCACAACTTACCTGGGCAACATGTTCCAGTGTCTCACCACCCTCATAGTGAAAAATTTCTGTTTGCATATGCTTCCCTGCAGAGAGGAGGGAGGCGTTCCTGTCTGTAGACATAGGCCTGTTTGGTTGGCACCGCTAAGTGTCCAAGCCCTGCGGTGCTCTGCTGGTGTTCCTGTTTCAAGTCGATCTGACTGGGCTTCTTTTCAACAGTGGCGTCTGGAACCTTGTCTGCTGTTATGGGAATGAGATTTTACAACTCCAGAAAAGCAATGCCTGGGATAGTTGCTGGTGCCAGGTAAGTCACCTGTCTTTTGTTCTATTTTTGAATAAGCATTTTATTTAACTTATTTGTGGATTATATTGTGTTTAAAATGTTATGTGGCAAGTTCTGTGAATAATGAGATCTTCTGGCGGAGTTCAGCTAAATGAAATCATGTCAGTGTTTTCTTCCTTCTTGTTCTTTATGGGATTTTGTTCTCCGTCCCTTTTTTTTTTTTATAACAACTATTCTGTTCAACAGTTTACTGATGGTTGGACGGCTTGGATTGCAGATGATGGAAAAGCCTCTTAAGCCCTAAGTCTGCATCAAGTCACTTGAAGATACCTGATTGAGAAGCCTGAAAATGCAACTGCCTAAATGTGCTGCACAAAAGTGGAAAAGGCACTGCCTGTCCATTGTATTTTTCATATCCTAACACGTGGGTTGCGTTTTTAAAGGACTGATATTGAGATCCCTTGCTATGTCTTCCAAAATGGTATTTGTCTTAACAGTTTCTGCACTGTGAAGCAAGAAAATATGAGTATAGCATTAGCTTAGCTTCTTCTGGTCCTGCAACTTACTGTAGGCAAAGACCTCTTGGCACTTGCATATGGACAGTTGCAGGATTGAAGCTTAAATGTACATCTGGACTCATCATTCTAAAATCATCTATACCGCTAAAACAAGGGAAGGGGAGTTGCCAATTTGTCACCAGTAATTAATATAACAAACGTGCTTATTACATTACTTCTCCCTTTCCTTGCCAGTTTATCCAATCATGATGTTTGTCAGTCAGGGACTTTGTTCTCTCAGCACTGTGTGCTAGAACCCGGTCCCAGAAAACGCAATCACAGAGCAGGCGGTCAAGGTCTTGCTGTAACGCAATGAACGCAAACCTGTTACTTGCAATCACTTGTAAGCGAAAGTGCCATTCGTTTCACTTTTACAGATTGTTACTCATAAATAAAAAATATGCTGTATTAGATAACGCTGAATTGTAGGCATAGTCTTGCATTTCATGAGGATTAAGATGTTATTCTAAATAAACCAACAAATTATTATTACTAACTTTTCTGTTCTACAGACCTATTTTTTTCTTTACTTGTTCATCTGGATTGATACACTTCGGTGCCTTTCCCGCAGTGTCTGGATATATTGACAAACATGAATTGTATAAATAACCTCTGTTCCATTCCCTCACTCCAGTGACTTGTAAATATAAAAATCCCATGAACTGAGGGGAGGTGTAGAGAACAAAAGCCTACACACTAGATATTCAGACAAGTGTTCTATTAAAGTTATTTTATTTTTTTTTCTGAGAGGAATCATCTATTTTAGATTGGAAAAATGCTCTATGAAACTTTATTTAAAGACTGAAGGGCTCAGTTGATCAGTCTTTGTCCTCAGTTGATTCCCTTGATGCCTGAAATAGTTCTAAAAATAAACCTGCCGTACAGACATAATCCTGGGAGCTGCACATGGATGGTAATGTATCCCTTTTCTGCTCTCATTTAACTTACTTTCCTTTCCGCACAGATCCCGAGCTTTGATTTCCTCAGCCTTTCTTCTTTGGTGGCTGGTACTGGGAGAGATGGAAGCAGTGGGGCTGATCCATTAGAGTGATGACTCTGGAGTTGGTCAGAGTTCTCTGAATATATCAGGCTAGTACCTTCACAGGAGGGTGACATCTTGTGGTCTTCTTCCCTTCCTTCCTTGTCGCAGTAAAACAGGCAGTGCAGAGCCAGTGGGGTGGCAGTGGCTAGGCTCTGCCAGCAGTGCAGTGGCGAGGCACGGCTGAGGTCAAGCCGGGATGCCAAGTCAAGCAGGGTGGGCTCCAGATCAGCAGGGACACAGCCGCAGTGCAGCTCCAGTAGGGCTCTCGGCAGCCTGGCCCCTGGCCACACAGATTGGGTCAGAGCTGGCTTGAGCACAGGCAATGAGGTCTCCTGGGAAAAACTGTACTCAGGGCACCTTCCTAGAGCTCTTATTCCTCATCCTGCAGAGTTTGGCTTCAGGTGCTCAACCATATTTACTTTTTCCTTTTACCTCTCTGCATAGAAACAAGGACTGAGCAGGACAGCAGATGGTTTGCTTATAAATAGTCCTTTTAAAGTGCCTGATCACAGGCTGTGGACCCAGCGTTCGCATGCAGGTGTCTGAATGGCTTTACTCTCACTTGAAAAGGTTAATAAGCCAGACATCAACATTTAAGATGCTTCTTTTTAAACTACTGTATGGGTTATTTGCCTCTTCATACTGCTTTTGAAGCAGTTATCTTCTGTGGAAGTAAGGTGCAAACATCCATCCATCTCCTGCAATAAACAGATGCTCCAGCAGTTTTCTAATTGTGTAATGCCAGTCTTAAATCAGGTAACTTGTGAATTTGGCCTGCAATTGTCCTTTAATGAAATAAAGACAATAGAAAGCAGGGAATTGGACTGATAAGCTTTTAAACTCTTAGATCAAAGTGTTAAGCCTTGCTTTAGGAAAGCGGTAGCTTGAATTAAGAACTGCTTGTAGAACTCCTGTTAGCACTTCTCATGGTCCGGAGAAATGGTAGTAATCCAGACAAATGGGAGAGAGAAAAGCTTAAGCCTTACATACCTTTACTCCCTTGGAACTTTATCAGCATATACTAAATTTCTTAAGCATTAGATGGCATTTCTGCACTAACAGTTCAATGTGTATCAATGCATCTGAGTTAAAATGACCGTACAAAGCCTATTACCCTTTTATTACTGTTTTTTCTTGCTGTTTGCAAGAATTTCTTAATGCTTGTCATGCTTTGATTATGGACAAGTCAAGGTTGTTATGGTTATGTCAAAGCAGTTTCAATGTACATTAGCATATGGTAAGGACAGCATGTTTCTTCTAACCATATTTAGTGCCATAAATAATACCTATTTATTTTTCTGCTCTAGGTGACTTATGGACAGGGACACATTATTAATTAATTCCTTGACCAGACTGTGATTTTAACTAAGTCAATGGTGTCTTGTACTGGAGATGAGCGATTTATTTATCTTCGGTTTTAATTATAAAACTAATGCATTTATGTCTGTTACAGAAAGTCTGAGGTGCTCCTTCATTGCCATAGCCAGTTACAGATATATTCTACAGATAAATTCAGATGCATTTAAATAGCATAGGGCCATCTGGTAGTACTAAGAGAGTGACAAATACTTAAGCCTAGACCAATGGCAATTGAATTAAAGTCTCTAGTGCATTACAAACCAGATATCCCCATCCCATTGTAGCTCTTCCAGTATTAAAGTGGCATTTTTTTTAGGTGCAATTTTCATAACAAAATACTTTTTGGTACAAGTATTGTAGATTAAACTGACTTCCGGTAAGTTAACGTAACCCATGTATTATGGCACATTAGGTCAACAACAGGAATTTTAAGTTTTTATATGCAGTTATAAAAGTCATACAAATACATTTCTTTTTTACAATGCTTAAAGTAATCATGAACAGCTTTACATCTTTAAAGAACATATTCATTTTGTACTTTAAAATGGCAGGTTTAACGTAACTACTAAGCCTGAAGCATCTATTCTAAATGCAGCTGTTAACCGAAAGAGCCTAGATCAACATCCTAAAACCAATTTGTTGTACATTGCAAGGTCCTTTGTGGGATACTACTATAAAACTTAGCATAGAAGCCAGGGGAAGTATTGAATGAGCATACATGCAATGAGGTATTGCATTATTAAAGCTTGTGTTTTCAGGTACCTAAGTTGGCTTTAAGATCTAAATCAGAAAGCAACAGCCCAATACCCTCCCTCATGTAGCTTATTCAACTTCTGTAGCTTAGTTTGATCACCATGATAAAAAACATGTAGAAACAGGTGTTAACTGATAATTTATGCCTTTTTGGCTAATTCAGCCTTAAAATGACTGACAGACTGCAGTGATTCAGGCTCCTTAAAATGCCACTGTGACGCTCCCTTGACAGGACAGATATAAATCTCCACAGATCTTTGACCAAAAATGGTCATAAGTTAATCTAGTAGAATCTAATTTTTAGGCTTCACTACAGCTTGGTGCAAGGTAAGTCTAGCGTTCAGAACTTGTTTAGCTATTTGCCAATATTGCTATATCATTCTGTAGCCATTCATGGGCTACATGGGCCAAGTTTTTAGACCTTCCCTGTGTAGTATTTATCAGTGGTTTGCTTATGTCCTGCTACAAGGAAAGTTCTCATTGCTGTTACGAATATTTGCACATCACAGACCCTAAGTAACTCTTAGCTACAAGTGAGTTCTGAAATCTTTGTGTGAGAGTGTGGTGTTCTTCACCAAGCCCGATCTGTGCTTTCACTCTCTGGTAAGGAACCAGCCTAATACCTGAAAGCCTGGTGCTGCTCTGCTTTAGCTCCGCTTCTAGCTGCTTGTGTACATGAAAACAAGCATATGCTAATAGTGGTCATTGCATTGGGCGAACAACCGTAACAGTTGCTTTAGGAGTAAAATGATAGGAGACCCTCTATAGAAAAATGTTGAGTGAAATCTACTTCTCAGTAGTTTTGGCAATATGTTATACAATACTTAAACAAATCCTACTTTATAGCCAGTATTTTACACGGCATTATAAATATATATTAATATTTTTCTTCCACAGGTAACAGAACACAAGGTCTTTTTTCCTTCTTTACTATTGCATAGTCTTAGGAAAAGTTCAAGCAAATAGGCATTTCAGGTTTCCAGTGCAGAAGAATTGAACACAGCTCACGTATCTACACAAGGATGGCATTTTCTATCTGTTTCCTCCGTATTTGGCCACCCAGTCTGTTCTTCCATGTACTGGCTGAATTGCTGGTGGGCGAGTTAAAATAGTCACGTTTTTTGATGCTGAATTGAAAGTAGGACCTGGTAACGGAGGACAAGCAGCTTTGGTTTTCCAGGAATAATCTGAAAGGAACAAGAACTCAGAGTTAGTTATGACTCAACAGGTATTTCACTCCTTTACAGACAAAAGAATGAGAGCTTAAAGATGACCTGTGGTACACAAGGATGCTAACAGAGCAGGATACTTTGGTCTGTGACATGCTGTCTATACTTGTTTTCAAATAAGGTTAACGTTTCCTATAGTTTGTGTATGTTATTAGTAATTCTCGTCTACTGGATATTTGTTTTGCATCAATCCCTTGAGAAAACACAGACTGGAATTCAGTGGAAAAACTGATGTATATGTCTACAACTCTTTATCTCCTATTACAAAACAGCTACAGAATGGAAGTGTTCTTTCCTTTATGTCATACTTGAAAAAGCATATAATTATAACATTGCTAAACTTACTAAAACCCAAACAGCCTAAACTGAAGGACAGCTTCTGGAGACCCTCTTGTTCCTTTTTGAGATTTTATGCCTTTTATTCCTCTCCCGCTTAGCTGAGAACTCTGGTGTACCTGGTGGTGAGTCCTCTTCATCTCCATTTCCCATTTCTCTACTGATTTCATAGGATCTGTTCCAAGTCCTCAGGATTTTTTTTTCCCCTTATATTGGCATCCACCTGGTCTCAGATACTGTGAGTAGTGCGCTACTGTAGTGCACTACTTTATTCCCGGCCTTCCTACTCAGATTTCCCCTTTCTGCATTTCAGATAGTCACTGCTTCCTCAAGCTTCGTGTTATTACAGTAATCGCCCTGCTGCAGGGGCTGACTGCTCATGGTTTTCTTAATGTTCATCACCAATTCTGTCATTTTCCCATGCCTTTAAAGTCAGTCATTTGGGACCTCTCATATATAAAGAAGAAATTCTATTGGGATTTGTATCTATAAGAAATATATATACTCCTACTATACCTTACCATTGTTTCCTTAGCATTCCTAAAGTATGTTCTCTGCCCCTTCCATTCCCACTTTTGTAGTTTAGTCATCTTTTATTAGGTATTACTGATACTTTTTGTGTGTGTGTGTGCCTACATATCATTCTGTTTCTTATGAAAACCCACCTATTTTTGGTGGTATTTTTCAATCCGTTCAGGAACGGGTGCAGATCAAGACATTTAAAAAGGAGGAATCTCAAGGAACTGAAACTGGGGGTCAGGTCTCCACCTCTTTGAAAACTAATACTGTTCCTTTTTATTGTAGGCTGGCATTCCCTATCTTTCATCAGCAAGTACGATTCCAGCCTACCCTCTCTTGGCAATGAAAGTCACTTTTCTCGGGTCTTGGCGTTGCATTTTCCACAGAGAAATTTATCTTTTATACTACATAACATTATTTAAATTATGGCATTAAAAAACTTAACAGAACAAAGAGAGCAGAAACAATTGAGAGCATAACTTATTTCAGTTTGGATAATACAAAACAAAGGGTCAGCAAAAATGTTAATGTTCAAATACCGACAGATAGGAGATAAAACCTGCCATTTGCTTCATCTTTATCTCTCTTCCCATGCAAGTCTGCAGAGTTTCGGCTAAATATGAGGGGTTTAAGCAATAGGATTCTTGCTCTTCTCCAAGACGTGGAACAGTCTCTTAATTGACCTCCATCTGCCAGCCTTTCTGACTTTTACTACACGTTTTCCATTTCTAATTACAGATTAACAGTGAATTTATTTCCCTTTGGATCACCATACGTAATTCCTTTTCATTCTCACTATTCACAGCAGTCTAGAGATAGTTGCAGATTTTGTCCTCCTGTGAACTTCTTGATCCACACACTGTGACAAATCAAAACTCTCACTGTTGTGTTTCAGCGGAGTTGATAAGATAATGAAGTGCAGCTCCAGCCTTCCCTGGTGGGCTGCTGATCAACTCAGACTCAGAATATGCATACATCTAAGTGTATTTTATAGATGCGTGCTGGCTCCTTCCTGCCCTCCCCCTCTCCTTCTCAGAAGTCACTTGCAACTCCCTAAGGGGAACAGGTAACTCAAAAGAGAGTCAGCAAAAAGACAACATTATTAAGCAGGATTGTATCAGATTGGTCTGCCGTAGGTCCTTTATTTAAACAATTCATGATTAGTTCATTGCTATTTTCTCTGAAGTAACTAGAGAAGTGTGCTGTTGGGTTTGGACAACAGCTCTAAATCTTCACTCGCAAACCAGTTTCTCCTGCAACCTGAGGACTTCTGCTCATCTTCTCTGAATCGGAAACATACCAACAAAGAAGGTGCTCAGTATGTCATCCACACCATAGAAGATCCAAGGTAACATTTACATTCAGAACAGATTTCATGTTGTTTTTAACTGATGAATGGAAGTGTCTTTTAATGTCTTTGTTAATGCAATGTACAGCTACTCCATTACTGTATCATAACTATTAAGAACTGGCCATTTGCATTCTCATTTGGCCACTGTAAGCATAGAGCAGCATCATTCAATTGCATTAAGTGACATTAAACTGATCAAGAGACCCACACAAGACAGCCCCAAGCTACATGAAAGTCACTGTCAAGAAAATTCCTCCAAATCCACTCAATTATGAGGCTTTTTTTAAAACTTGAATTTATCTGTTTTGCATACTTAATAGTTGGTGACTGTATCAATTCCTACTAGCTACACAAATCATGGATTTATATTTGTGTGCAGTCTACATGACCATTTACTATAGAGTTGTGGAGTTACGTATTTTCACAATTCTGCTTAGCCCTTCACCACTAAAGAACAGTAGTTTAGCAAATGGTCCAAACCTAGAATTACAAAAGGTTTGCACCTTTATTTTCTCTTTTACCTAGCAAATAATAGTAACAATAGTTTCTCTATTAGGACCACCTCTAGACAGCTATGTTCAGTTCACTTATGTTAAAAAAAAATTATGCCCAAGAATTTTATTTATAAAACTTGAGGAAAACCTTTGTCTCAGATATGTATAGTAGAAGGATGTTTCTTACCCGATACAGGTGCACCAAGAGGGGCTAGCTGTATCCGTTGTCCAGCTGATGCAGCTTCTTTTTTATGAAAGGAAGGGATGTATACTCCTGATGGGTTGTAAGCAGCACCACTTACAAAGCCAGAATTTCCTGTTGACATTACAGAGGTTTAGTATTTTCATTTGCATTCACAAAATCTTGCCTAGTCACTTTTATGTAAGTCATTTCAAAATACATTTGCAGTACCATGAGAGAACGAAGTATGAGTATTCTTTAAAAACTCCCTAGTGCTTGTCTGTTGGAAAAAAGTATATATCCATTCTTTGCTTTGTACATTAGTTGGACCCTTTACAGCACTTAACAGACTGTGTAAGTTGCAGATCCAGTACCTCTGATCTGCAATTCAGCAGGAATAAAGACAACAGAGCAGGATGAACATTTCATTAGTACTTTCATTAAACTTAGACCACAGAGAAAGGTTTACCCTGAGGTTTAGAGAAAGGTAGCATCTTACCTTTTACGCACAGCTACGTGCTTTACTGGAAGCTGGTTTAAGCACTTCAGTATTTGAAAACTAGTGCTCAACAGTACTCTTGTGCTCAACACGTTCAGCCTAAATCTAAAATAATGGAACCAAACTGCTCTTGTGGGAAGTGGTGCACCACTTGAAGTTGACTTTGCCAATTCCACAGTTAAAGGCCTGCTATAAAAGTCAGACCCAATTACCCTCTTTCTTTAACCCTGGTTATAATTCTGTTGTGCCTAGTTTTGGTTCAGATATTTTTTTAAAGAAGTGCTGCCTTGGGAAGGTTGACATAACCATCCTCATTTAGAAGCTGAGAAACATTGTGCATTTACACACAAAATTAGTACTGAAATTATTGCCTAATGGCAGGAAGCTCTGTAACAGTACTTCAACTCCCTGATCCAAGAAAATGTCTTCCTTTCTCCATGTCTGTCGTCACCTGGGACAGTGTTAAGACTGCGCTGGCACAAGGTCCAGAGAGAAATGCTTTTCTCTAGTGGTGTGGTTCTGTATTCCGTAGTATTAAATTTATGAACTACAAGGCCATACATAGTAGTTTTAATTTGACCTTTATCAAGTGTGAGCATTTTAATCATATTAATATTCAGCATGGTTTCAATGGTAGTTGCAGTAAAACACGCAATATCTGATTTGACAGTTTTTCTGTCTCCTAAATCTCTGTCTTCAGTGCAATCCGAAAATCCTCCTCTTTGCACCGATACTCCCAGTTTTCTGTGATAATTTCAGAGCTCAGAGCAGTGGATCTATAAGCTGCAAAACTGGTAATCTACAAACCCAAAAAGTTATCCTCCAGCTGTGTTGGGTCATTGCATACCTCCCTGTTCAGGAGTACTAACAAAAAAGCATCCAGATAACTCAGTTTTCTCAGTGTCCCCAAACTGTTGCTTCTGTCAGTTCCACAAATAGTTGGGTCTCCATGTGGCTTCCCTGTGTCCAGTTGATGTCAGTCTCCAGCACAGAAAAGAATGACACAAAAGGCCTAGTAAAAAATACAACTTTAATAAAGTATTCTAATATAATTTAACTTTCTTGTAGTCTTTAAGTTGTTCTTCCTTTTCAGGAATTTGCCTGAAAAACAAAACAACACCGTTTTAGTGGTTTGTTCACCCGCCTGTGCACATACACGTTCTCTTATTCCCCCAGTTCCTAATTATTTCACTGGGAGTGGTTCAGAGCTCTGATGGCTCAGTAGCATTCCTTAAAATTCTGAGGTCTGAAAATAAGAATGTGACAGGCCTCAATTAATATAACTTCAAAAAGACTACTTCTGTCTGCTTCTCACCTACAGCTCAGGAAAGCTGCCTATCTTGTCAAAAATTGCTCAGCCACTTTTTGGTTCTCCTTACCTCTCAATGTTCAGTGTCCTTTATGAGCTTTCCTGCAGGAAATGGAAGAGTGCAGCCAGGAAGAACAGTATGGGTGAAACAGAGAGGTCTGGAGCGGTGATCTTTTGTTGGATGAGAACAAGGGAAGGAGGAAAAAAAAGTTCAATATAAAATAACAGAATAACTACAAATAAAAAAAATAATCCTGTTGAAAAGCACGGTTCCTTACCTCTAACCGCTGCTGTACAAAAGAAGGGGTTCTTGCTATAGAAGTATTGATCCATCAGGCATCCAGGAGGTCTGGCAGCAGATGTATAGGGAAGCACTCGTGGCCATTATGTCAGCAAGTATAAGTGTGGCCCAGGCCATGCCCCCTACCTCAAACAACATGTACCTGATTCTTCATAAAGGACAAAGCCATTGAATTGTTTGAGCTGGGTAGTGAGTTCAAAAAACCCAATGAATAGTTGTAATAGGACATACCACACAGGCAGTACACAGCAGAGGGGTCAGAAACTGGGGGAGAGGTGAAACATTCCAGCAGCTTTACAATGCTTGCTGTGAACAGTGTGTTTGGATACAAACTAGGCTGCCTGGAAACCTGAGTTTCCACCCTCTTACACTAAGGTAGCTCCACCAAAATCTCTGCAATCACAGGGCTGTAAAATCAGCGTAACACAGAGAATGAGAATGCAGTCAATGGTGCAAGCCCCAAGTGCTGTTATGAACAAGCAGTTCTTCAGGAGAGATGCATATGCTGCTGCTTTAGGAGCGCTTCTTCACCATTATCCAGCAATAGTGCAGTGTCATGCGGTGGATTATAGTTGGGGTAATAAAATACTCTCTGTCTTTTAAAGCACAGTTAAGTGCCAAGAGTCCAGAAATCACAATGAAGAGAGCACGATTTTAACAAAACAGATTGCAACTGAAAATGAAGTACATGATCACCTTGAATCTGCATTATAAATGCATTTTTTACAAGAAAATGTAAAACATAAATAGGTAAGATACAAAGAATCAAGCTATAATTGCTATAAATTACCTTTTGGATCCTCTAATTTTTCATTCAACCTTTCTTTGCATGATAGCTTTTCAACAGGTATAATTAAGTTCTCATCTGTAGACAAGGAAAATGAAAGGAAGAAGAAGATGGAAAGACAGAACTTTAGAAAAAGCGTATGAAGAACATGGCTACGTGATGTAAAAGAAATGAGAGAAAACAAAGCAAGAAAGAATAAATATCTGACATTTTTGTAACTTTTGTCTCATTCCTATGTTTTCTCAAGCAGGAAATGTTTCTCTAACAAGTTACTTTACAAGGTCCTTTCTAATAATGGAATAAAAATGTGATTTACCAACAGTGCTATAACATTCCAGTCACACAACTACCTAAATCGCAAGTTTAAGCACTCAGGCGTATCTGCAAAGTTGACTGATCATAACGTTACTATTCTTCATATTAAAGCATTTGTAACTGTTTGCTCTTATCTTATTTCACTGTAGGGCAATGTTGCGGATGAGGAAAAAAAAAGAAGCACTTAAATAAACTAAACGTAGTTATTTAAACAGTAAACAGTACAGTGTCAACTTTCAAATCTGTCAATATGAAAAAAGTAAACATACATAATTTACATGTGTTTTATTTCCATGATGGGTGCTGCAGCTATCCTGGTTTCATGTGTGTCTGTCTTAAATGTTGTTGACTCACCAGTATACGAAACATCACATGCAATTTAAGATACTGATGGAAATAATACCAAGTATTTTCAAACATACAAAATAATCAGTTTTAGGTTTTATTTTCTTTAAAGTTTTGGTAGACATTCAAAGTAAGCCAGCAAGACAAAAGCAGGATTTTTATCATTATCATTCATCTTAATTTTATTTTCAGTGCAATTCAGTAGGTAGATGTCTACTGATGCATACTTTTGGAAACAGCTCTCTGCTTTTTTGTGCCTAATTGTCTTGCAAGACTATTTTATGAATATATTAATTAATTCCAAGGCACCCAGATACTATATTTCAGAAAATAAAAAGGTACATATGATGATTGCTTAAAAAAGTCTGTTATATTCCATAAAAATTCTGGCAGGCGCTGTTATTTTTCCACTTCCAAAAATCTTTCACATAATTTCAGATAAACAGCTTACAGCTCACCTGACTTTCAGGGGGAAAATCAGGTTTGTTGACACTGCAGAATGGCTACTGAAGTTCTATTAGAAAGGGGTGTAGCATCTGCATGTAAACAAACCTTCTAAAGTTCTTTCTCTACAAGCATATAAGGCTAGGTGGTTTACTCGCATTAAAGTATTTGGGAGTGACTCATGCTAGCTGGACAATGGCTGCAAAGTTGTTAAGAAGGTAACCTCCCATAACAGGGTGATGGGACTGTGTACCTAACGTACAGGGCTTGGTGGTCAGAAGATAGATTTTAGTCTTGAGTCTGATGCTTTCCCCAGTGAAATCTTAGATAAACCGTTTAACTAGTCTTAGTCTTCACTCTGTAAAATGCCAATAGTGTTCTTCACAAAATGCAGTACCAAAAGGCATCTTACTGCAAATTCCTTGCTGAAAATAAGGGGAATTTTCATGCGGCTAAGTATTTAGGACAAGGCTAGTAGATTTCTAAAAGATGTTTAGAATATTAGGCAGTACTTTTATTACATGAGCACGCCACCCACCATCTTGTTTTCAGATGTGAGACTGCTGTTTCATAGTGTTCCACGGCACACTGACCAGGCAGTAATGAGGTCAAACTATTTGCTTAAATTAACACAGTGAAATAATGGTCTAAGAGGATTATGGACAAAATTTGTCTTGACAGAACTTTATAATAGGGCTGGTCTGTACTTCCTTTATGCTCTGAAAGCAAAACACATAGTGAGTCTGTCATTAAAACAAGAAAAAAAAGTGAGCCTAGAAGCTAAGACAGAACAGACAACAGAAGTTAAACCAGATGGTCTTAACTAAATTAATTAAAGAATGACGAGATATAATGTGACCATTTTTAATTACACGTTTACCTGTAGTATTTCTGTTGAAAGCCACTCCTCCTCCAGTATGTGCCAGCGGTTTAGAAAATAACTGGTTGTTCCAGGTTCCATGTGATCCTTCTTTACTGACTGCTACTAAAGAGACACTCTTAGGGTTTACGCCTTAGAAAAGAAATTATGGAAAATGTTATACATATCAATTTTCAAGCATCATTTAAGCAATGAAAAATGGACATTTTTAGAACAGTAAAACAACACTGAATTATTTGTGGTATAATGTAAACACCATTAATGTAAAAGAACAATGTCGATTGATTACGTCAGATTTTTCAGCCAAACCATGAAAACTAGAGACACTGATATAAGAACAATTCTCTTCATGCCTTCAAGAGAACTTTTAAAAGCCTTTTTAGTACAGTTACTTGTTTCCTATAAAACCGTAATATCATTACTAATACTTTTGACTCTCAAACAATTAACACAAAAATACCTATCAAAAACTAGGGTTCTCAAGGCTGAAAACAAACTACTTCTTCAAGGGATAAGCTAAAAAGTAGGATAAAGAGGTTCTTGTTATTTCAGCATGTTACGAGCATTACAAGAGTTAATGGGATTACACAGCATGAAAGCAGCTCCCAGATCCATCAGTAACAGAACTAAAGTAATATGGATAAATAAGAAATATGCTCCTTGGAGCTATTATTCTCTTAAGTGCTGAAATTAATTATTTTTTACATCTATGCATTTCTCATTGAAAACTCTACTAAAATCAGAGAGACATTAGAAGGATGCTTAAAAAAGGATAAGACATACAGATGAACTTTCCATTTGTGTTACCTTTAGATAGGGNTTTTTTCTTTTTTCTCTTTTGGACTTAAACTGTTGAGTCTCTGGGCATCCTACTCAACATTCAAGAAGTGATTTCATATTCAGAATTCATCACTGGACTAATAAATTTCTGAGGAATTAGTGATACATTACAACACAACAACTTGCCTGACAATAAGGAGTTTCTCTGTCAGCCACCTAAATTCTCATATGTGGATTACAGTAGATGTCATGATACACTTACTGTAATTGTGCAAACTATCATGGTAATAAAGAAAAGATACTGAGACACTAAGGAAATAATTTGGTTATAGAATATATTCAGAGTAGTAACTGAAGGAAACATTCCCTTTTCTTTCTCCTCCTTCCCATTCTTATTCCTAGCAATTACAGCATTTCATGTTATTTTCCTGATAACATCACCCAGATTTAGACCGAGCTATGTATTTACTTTTAAGGAGGATGACTGCCTTGGGACGGGAAGTGAGCGTGTGAATTCCTACCAATGCGAGTGGCTGATACTTCTAAACACTTTCATAGAATCATAGAATCTTCATGGTTGGAAAGGACCTTTGAGATCATCAAGTCCAACCATACACACACACAAAAAAACAACCCTACAATCTCTGTCACTAGAGCATGCCCTGAAGTGCCAAATCTACATGTTTCTTAAATACCTCCAGGGATGGTGACTCAACCACCTCCCTGGGCAGGCTGTTCCAGTGCCTGACCACTCTTTCAGTAAAGTCATTCTTCCTAATAGCTAATCTAAACCTCCCCTGCTGCAACTTCAGACCATTTCCTCTGGTCCTGTCATTATTCACCTGGGAGAAGAGGCCAA
>VWZL01001112.1:162178-283944 GCA_013396915.1 Stercorarius parasiticus | reverse complement strand
ACCAGCACCCCCAGGTCCTTTTCTGCCGGGCAGCTTTCTAGCCACTCTTCCCCAAGCCTGTGGCGTTGCTTGGGGTTGTTGTGACCGAAATGCAGGACCTGGCACTTGGCCTTATTAAACCTCATACAATTGGCCTTGGCCCATCGATCCAGCCTGTCCTGGTCCCTCTGTAGTCTTCCTACCCTCAAGCAGATCAACACTCTCACCCAACTTGATGTCGTCCACAAACTTAACTGAGGGTGCACTCAATCCCCTCATCCAGATCATTGATAAAGGTATTAAACAAAACTGGCCCCTTTCTACCAAGAAGGGTAACTGTGCTTGATCAGAACTTTAATCTCAAAAAACCTCAAACCTCCTGACACTGCAAAACTGAAAACTATGCACTGTATTCAATTCACATTACTGAGGGTTTTATGTATTACTGGTCATAAGAGGGCCTGTGAACTTCTATGGTGTACAAGTAGCGTTGAGCTCCCTTCCACATTTACATAGCCAGGAATTTCTGCATCAATTGCGATATGTTCTGCATAAGTCCAAAACTTGAAAATTTAGCCTGGTTATGAAAAGCGAAATTATCCAGTGTGAAATCCAAAGTTCAGATGTACTGTATGTGGCTTGTTCACAGCTTCTATTTTCATATGTTTTGACTTTTACCCTTACCAGGTAGATATCTTGATTGTCTTAGATAGTACTGTTTTGCTGATGTATTTGATCTTCCAGAATCATTTCTCATCAGAACCTTATTTTCCCCTCCTGGCTGGATACAGCATGAAGCTTTTGGTTCTGGCACACTGAAAAATGAAAGTGTTAAAACAACGTGACCACCAACTTAGAATACCAAAAGCTGACCCTAGCCTGAAGACTACAGTGCTCTTCTCTTATCCTGCTTTCATCAGCAGTATTTATTCCCAGAAAGAAACAGCCAAATCTCGTATCTCACGAGAGTTTGACCTGGGACTTTGAAGTAAAAAGTGTATTCCACGCTACAGAATAAAAGCAGATGTGGGGAACTGTGGCAGAACTTAGTACCAAGCTTAACCGACAAAGGAAATGAAGTTAGTATATCTGATTTTAGCAAAACACATAATTTCTTAATAACATGACAAACATCTAAACCATACAGTGCCTGAAAACAAATTTGATTCAGTTTGGATATTACTGGCACAATCAACACCACATCCAAAGCAGCTCTGCTCATACAGCTCTTTGCATTCTTGCCGAATTTTGGTGATTTAGGTTTTAGCAAATTTGTCTTAGTTTATAATCTACTAGACACTGTTTACTAAAAAAAAATAATTATGTGATTTTATAATTATAGGACTTACCTAAAAAGACATTCCTTGTTTTTCTTTTCTTTTAACAGTGCAATGCTAGGCTTCTTTGAACATGACATTCCAAATTCAGTGTCATCCAAGTCATCCCAGCTGTCCACAGCCTTTACCAAAGTCTGACCCCATCGTCTTCTGCCGCTTTTAGGACCTACTGCACCGTTCTGAGGGCCACTAGCTGCTTGTTTCTATTTTAAATAGGAAAAAAAAAAAGCTTTAGTTCAATTCTAAAATTTTGTATTTTGTATCTAGTTCACCTCCTGACTACCGCTTAAGAACTTTGAGGGAATTTTTTCCATTGTGTTGTGCCTATTTTGATCATAGTCTCAGAATGATTTTAAGCACAAAACAACAATAATGCCAGCAGGTATTTTGAGCATAGCTCTTTTGGACTGTCATCCTTAAATTGCTCAAATCTACCTGAAGTAGTGAACTTAATGTTCTACTTGCAGACCCAGTTCAGTGCTAAGCCTCTACTACTGGTATCTTGCTGAACTCATGCTCTCAGCAGTGGTAGATGGACCATCAAGAAGTAGGGCACAGCAGTGCAGAACCTTTGCAGCAATCACACTCAGGGTTTAGGAGTGCCAATTGTTGTGGCCCCAAAGTAAATGCAGTAAATAAAACAAGTTAGTTAGGCCTTTCCTTAACATTCCCTTCCAAATAAATTATTAGATTTTAAAACTGTCCTTTCATCTGACTATGGTTTGTTTTCCAGTATTTTCTGAACACCTATTATTTTTAGCATACTTTATATTGTAGTTCAATGAGTGTAAGTGGAAAGCAAAATGAAGATTACAACCCAGAGTTTAATATTCATATTGCTAAAAATCTTACTTGTTAAATTCTTACAAGCTGAGGAATTGGATGAACTTTCTCAGGTATTTTCCTGCTTGAGGCAAGCAAAGTTCTCCCTTTCCATTTCTGTACTGTATACTAACAATATTTTTGTGAATTGTTTCTCACAGGTCAATAAACAATAGCTACTGTAACTACATTACTGCATAAACATGTCGGTAAAGGCTATTATAAATGAACATACATTGTTGTTACAAGCAATCTATTATCCTGATTTGCTGTAAAATTTCAGTAAGTGGCCAGTTATGTCCTTAATTAGTACCTAACTATCTATCTGTATTTCCTCAAAAGAAAAAAAGGAAAAGTATGACAATTTTCAATGGATCGCCTGGTTGAATATATTAAGAACTTTAAAAAAAAAACACCTAAGTATTTGTTGAAGACAACTTACTGGCGATGAGTTTTTATTGATTGTTGGAAAAAATGGTTGTGCCTGTGGCTGCTGCTGCTTTGGTACTTGCTGGTTAGCTGTATTCTGAGGCAACTGAATTTGCTGGAGAGGCTGGTGGTTAACCTTTGACAGGGGCTGTAGCTCTGTTTTGTCAGGTATCTCAGGTGAAGACAGAGGTTCTGGCTTGGATATAGCTTCCAGTTTAGGTAAAGCTGGCTTTGGCTCTGTAGGCTGAACTGGTTTAATAGGAGTCTGCTTCTCCAGATGCTGTGGAGGAGGTCCTAAAACTTGGCCAACTTGAAAGTAAGGATACTTCAAAGCCTGGAGAAGAAGATATAACATAATAATTTTACTTCAAAAGTAGACTTTGGTAACCTCATCAAGGATCTAAGGAGGTTTACGGAGCAAGCTCTACAGTACAGATGCAAGATAGATGCATGAGATCATATGTAAACAGTGTGTACTGATAACTGTCAGTTCTGTATTTTAAACTCTTCCCATCATACAATTTAGTAAAATGGACGTACTTGTACATGTTACAGCAGTCACGTCCCTTCTTTCCCTCCTTTACTTCTAGGTTTTGTGGAGTCCGTGTTTTGAGGTGCATTTTACATTCCACACTATTCTATATTAATGCAGTAACAAATTTCAATCTTAAAACAGGTAGTCTCCACTACCTTTACCACATGCTTTATTACATGTTTCCACAGCTAACTACATTTTGGCAACTTGATGAAGAGCTTTTTTTTTATGAAAAAACCCCAAACCCAGAAGTGTGATGATTGCCATTTAATACTAATGTATGGGTTTTACAACTAGAGGATGTTAACAAGCAAAGTTTCTCCTTCATTTTCTTATCACCAGCTTTCCCTGTTTTTGTTTTGCATTGAAATACATTCACTGTGCTTGCTGTGCCTTCATGGTGTTTATTAGGAAACTACAGCATTTGTCTTCAGGCAGATGTGTATTTCATTCTTCTCTGACCTTTTCATGTCCACGACCAGATGCACAGCACGGACATACCTTATTAGCACAGCTCCTCCTATGTCAAAACAACACACTCTGCTACTCCTTCTGTGTAGGATCCTACTCTTTGTTAGTTCTCAAAGAGATGTTCTGCCTTCAGCTACACTTGAGAACTGCTGTCTTTGTACACATTTCCATGTATATGCATTTAACTCTTCCCTTTTGGCTGTGGATTACACAACTGCTGCAGCTGCTTCCTTGACAACTCACTCGGGCAAAAGCTGGTTATTTGCTTTCATAAAGCACCATGCAGTATTCTGTGTAGAGATACACAGCACCAGACTACAGTTAGATCTCAGTGACTGCAACAATAGATATGCTTTATAAAGTGGAAAGAAATGGTTGCTGTACTTGGTACCATCTGCTTAACCACTTCTGAATCACTTAAATTACATCCATCTTGCATAACTTGCAATATGTCCTTTTTCTTTCCCAATTGTATTCCCCTTTTATACTTTCTAAATAGGATTACATTAGGTATGAATACTAAAAAAAAATAAAAAAAAAATACCAGTAGAATGTAACCATCTTTAGTACTTGAAATATGTTTTTTAAAATGAACTTGGAGAAAAACTGTGACCTATTGGTATGTTCTTCACAAAGTTCTTTCCTTATCACCTAGTAGTTTATGTCCCATCTCCAAGTAAAAATAATCCTTAGCTCTTCCATACTGCGTTCCATCTGCAGCATCACAAAAACCAATGCTTAATTTTCAATATCCCCGTTTGTACAGATGGGGCAGGAAAAAGAAGGCAGCAGACGTGACTTATAGTTACAATTCAGAAATTTTCAGCTCAGATTTTTGTCTATCCTGTACAGAGAAAGTTTTAGAATATGCCAATACAGAAGACAACATTACAGAAATACCTAAAGAGTTTATAATGTCTGCTGAGCCAGGTTTAGAACTTTCTCTCCTCACTACTCAGTCTCATTCCCACCACAGTGTTCAAGATGGGGAGAAGTTTCTCTGGCCATCAGTATTATGACAATCAATTGCTTTCTGTATCTACAATTTTTTAACAATGCAAGAAAATTCAGTCTTATACTTAATCATTCAGGTGCTCAGACCTGAGTTGCTGTAGGTCTCTTCTTTGGATTCCAGTTCAGCATATCACTCATAAGCTGTATTGCTTCATTGCTTGCATTTGGGATGAGAGTTTTTAGGCTTATAGGGACACATTGTGGGAAACGGAAATTCATGGCAGAAGCAAGGTGGTATCCTTCTGGCCACTCACTCTGTTTCAAAGGAAAGAAAAATAAGCACCAAAAAAGAACAAAAACTATGTATCTTTGAAGCATTAGATCAAATTTAATTTTATGCAGCTTGAGTCACACGTGGTTTGTGTAGCTCCTTCCTATATAGTGGAAAACAGGCATTCCTGTTTTCCATTACAATTATTACACCAGCAGTGAACGCAGCCCTTCTGAAGCTCTCCTGTAGGTAAAGCTGGAACCCACACTTGGATACAGTCTACCTGAAGGAGAAGAGAGCGCAGCAGTACCAGAAGCAGTACCAAACATCCCATCTACCACAGAAATGAGCTCAAACAGCTGACTTCAACATACCTTCCTTTATGGGAATAGTAGAGGTGAGGCCCTTCCAGCCAGCATACCACGGCTGCGTAACCATGATGAAGCCTATACAATATACCACCGATTCCACCATCAAGACAGTCAATGATTAAATTACAACTAGACACTACTGCAACAGGAAAAAGCCATGACCACCAGATGAAAACTTTTTTTTTTTTAGCGTTTCACTTTCCAAAAGTAAACCCAGAAGTCTTTGCTGCTTGATAACTGCATTGTTTAAATACAGAACCATAGGATTATCAAAGACCTCAAGAGATCACATAGTTCTTGTCCCTTTGTGGTAGGTGTTAGTCTCAAAAAGCTTCCAGTTCCTGGCACTCCACAACCGCTCTAAACAGTCTGTTCCAATGCTTAATTCTCCTCAGGATCATCAGATGCAGAATGACTCAGGAGTCCTATTAGATCTTTCATTTTGAATGCAAACCAGTAAAACTTACTCTCCGAATAAGGCTTTCAAAACAGGTATGCACTTACTATGCAGTTTGTTTATATAAATATGCTGATGAGAATGTTATGAAGGACAGCATCAGAAACCTTACTGAAGACAACGTATGATATTAGTGCTTCTGCTCTATCCCCAAAGCTTGTTACACTGCTACAGGAGTAAACTGGATTGATTTGACAGAATTTGGTCTTAAGATACCATGTTAGCTATTACACATATTTTTTATGTACAACAGTTTTAGCTCTGTTAACATAGTCTATGGTAATCAAAGAACTCAAATATAATTATAAACCACATCTGGTTAAAATAAGTCTCAAGACTTCAAGTGACTTCCTGTTCCACCTCAGAGAATTACTTGTTCATTTAAATTAATGGAGATAGACTCTTTCCTCCTCAGCTCTATCTCCCTCCTTTATTAGAGTTGGTGACATTCTGTCTGCTAGAGGTAGTGATAAAGGAAGGATTTAGAACAAAGAAGTAAGGGCTGAGTGTTGAACTGCTGAAGTGCAAGGATAGGATAGGAAACTAGTACAAGTGCAAAAATAAAAACATATTCCAATTTATAAAAAAAAAAATTCGGAATTATTTAAAGTGCCATTGACAACCTTCAACTAATGAAAGTGCATTTCATTACTCTCCCCTCTTCAGATCATCATCAGCTTTTTCATTAAATTGTCACACTAAAAGCGTACCATCGCTGCCAGTACTTGAATGGTGCAACTTATTGCTTTATTTATAAAATAAATAAAGCAACTTTTTATAAATAAAGCAACTTCATTTATAAAATAAAGGAAAATAGTTGCCTGTCACTATTTAAAAAACCCAAACTCACAGAAGCTGTTAGTATGGTATTATGGACTTAAACAAAGGAAGGCAAATTGGAATGAAGATAGCTTCTGGGCATAGTTTCTGCAATTCCTTATTGCAGGATAATGGAATAAGTGAAAATGAATGTCTGAAAAAAATACTATTTGTAAAACTATCTGCAAAATCAGACTACTAAAGTAACTGTTCGTGTTTTTCAGAATGCAGAACAGAACTTCACTTGTAACAAGTGCATCATTTGTTGTGATAATTCCTGTCATAATATTTAAGTACTCTTCTTACACAGTGATCTCCCCGAAGAACGCCTCAGCATTGTCATAAGGAGATAAAATTCCCAAGTCTGCCTAGCAGATGACAGGGGCACAAAGGAACTAATTACCTACCTCTTCCTGATCCTAGAGGGCTAACTTTACAGTGTCTCTAACCCTTAGGGTCTTTAGAAGAGGCTACAGTTTGCTCTGAAATACTCAGCTGGTAACGCTCCCTGCATCCCCAAGCTTGCTAGTCAGGGAACATCAGAGTGTAACCAGTCAGGATTTCTTTCTGTTCCAGCTACTTACAAGGTTAGGGAAAAACCACAGCAGTCAGCTTAGCACTGCTCTGCTGCTACACACCGTGAAAATCTCTCTCTGATCTCCTTGCACTTGCAGAACTTTTTTATGCTATACATTGAAAATGTTCTGGATGGAAGCTAGTATGTTGCTCTTTTGCAGATATTCTTACTATACATCAAAATGTTCTTCTTACTATCCTAGACTTGTGAGCTGCTTAAGAAACTTAACATCTGTGTT
This sequence comes from Stercorarius parasiticus, assembly GCA_013396915.1. Taxonomy (NCBI): domain Eukaryota; kingdom Metazoa; phylum Chordata; class Aves; order Charadriiformes; family Stercorariidae; genus Stercorarius; species Stercorarius parasiticus. The sequence goes on along the minus strand of VWZL01001112.1, from coordinate 276,684 downwards.
TGAAAACTCAAGTCTTAAAACACTGCTCATATTACACATTATTTCTGATGCACAATTGTCATAGCAAGCACAGGTTTACACATTATAGCAATTTTCACTTAGTCCTCTAGACTCAATTTTCCCTTCCGTAACATCTCATCTGTTACTCTCCACCTCTGACCTTTCACTCTCTGCTCTGTCATGAGTTTGCACCTGTTTCTCAGTATGTTCTGGATGTTTTTCCACCAATTCAAGCTCTGCATGTTCCTAGCTAAGCTTAATCTATTTCTGTTATAAGTTTTCTGTTCCTCATTTTTCTACTGATAACAGCTCATTTACTGGACAAGAATTATGCTATATTTTATACCAGTACAACACTAATGAAATTGATGTTTTTCTCTCCCACCCTTAAGATTTTCCAGATCTAGAAACTCTGTGTTCTGTCAGTTATTTCACCAAGTTCTGTTTGCATCCTTACAGTACTGATATACATCTGCCAACTCTTACCTTATTCTCCAAAAAATATTTATATTATATGGTCTCTTTGCCATTTATTCAATATTTTGAAGGTAAGCTTATTCTTTTCTTCCGTGTTCATATACCCGTTTGCTTAAACAACTTTCTAACTGAAGTAAATACATTCTTATATCCACTACACAAACCTTCCTTGTAATTTTAAATAGTATTTAGCCTTTCCAGAAAATAATTGAAAATATTTCCTCTCTAAAATACTGCACATTTTTCCTCCATTACTGTTTATTACTAACAGTATTTTTGAGATATCTGTGTTTGAGATCAAATGTTTCCTTTATGCTTTAAAAATAAGAAAAGCATAATTTGTCTTATTTATGGTACCTTCTACAAGCTCCAAATTCTGTCTGCCAGCCTAGAAGAATTACTTTCAGAAAAGGAAAGCAAGTTGGCTGTGGCAAAATGAAATCCGAAAATACTTCTGATTTTCTTTCCAATATGCGTAGCTTTAAACAACTAAATTAAACAATTTTATCTAGCTTTCATCAGAGGAGAGCAAGACTACACATAATGGTATGATACACAACAGGTGCTAATATATAACAAAAGACTAGCATTACATGTCTTAATAGAAGCTTAAAAGAAATACAGTTGAGAAAACCTTAAGTCTGCAAAAAACTTAGTAAAACAATAACTTACATGTATGTTGCAAAAGAGAGATAACATTCAATGTTTTATAATAATTTTATTTAATTTTTTTTTGTTTTTAAATACAATTGTGTGAGTTTTTCCAAAGTCTTACCTTCTTTGGAGTCCCTAATACTTGGCAAATTTTGAAGATTTCATCTACTTCACTTGTGCCTGGGAAGAGAGGCCTTAGTGTGTATAATTCAGCCATTATGCTGCCAACTGCCCACATATCAATAGGTGAACTATAAATAGACGATCTTAGCAAAACTTCAGGAGCACGGTACCTATAAGAATGGAAAGAAATAACAGAAATTAAAGTGGCAAGAGAAAGGTAATTAGTTAAGATAATGTATCAACTTATTAATATACTTACCACCTGGTAGAAACATAATCTGTATAAGGTGGCTGAGATCTTAGTTCTCGAGCCAAACCAAAATCTGCTATTTTCACAAGTTCTGGTCCAATACAGAGAAGGTTTTCAGGCTTCATATCTCTATGAAAAAATCCTATAGAAGACCAGACAGAAAAGAAGAGTAAATTATTTTGTCATCATTTCCTAAACAGCAACCTCTAATAAAGTAATCCAAAGTTTACTTAGGGATGTTTTGGCAGAACATATCTTGTTTGTTTGTTTATTTTTTAAATTCAGCGTAGAAGAATGATAACCGTCCCCCAATAAGTGCACACATTTTCCCTCCAGTGATTATTACACCAAGGGTTCTTAAATTAACAAGTGTCATTAGCACACTAAGGAAAATGAATTGGCTATTGCAGCAATATCAAATAACAAACCAATTTCAGAATGAAACCTTTCGTAAAAACTACAACTGCTTTATCAGTTTTGGATAATGGAAAATTGAGCATCTGACAGACTTACTTGATTTTACATAATTCCTTCAATGATTTTTAGCTAGTTTATTTTTCATTGTGACAACCATTTGCAGACACAGACATGTAAGAAATATCAAAATTATGCTACGGAATGCTAATATTAGTGATGGAGCCATATGAAGTTTCTTTAATGCATGCTGTTGGCTTGAGCATCTGTATACCTGGACAGCGGATAAGTTGTTAAGCAAATAAATTCTGCTGTTTAATTAGTACACACAATGTGTTATCAATCAATTTGATAGACATTTACTTGCTACAATAAAGCGTTTGATTTCTGCATGCGGAAAATAAAAACCACTATAAGAAATTGGCTGAAATGATTACAGTGAAATGTAAATGTTCAATTTATCATACCCGTGATTCACAAGCACTTATGGATGTAACAAAATACTAATATTGTAACTTAGAAATGGCAGTTTTTCTTAAATTCTAATTTTCTCATGTATTTCACACAGAAATAAGGAAGGAAAAGAGAATGCTAATAATCAGAGAACAGTACCTGACGTTGATCAGAAAGATGCAGAAATGGCAATTTTGGGGTATTTGATAATACTGTACAGAACTAATTATGTATTTGAATTCATCAACAGGCCTCACCAGGGTAGATGAAAGCCAATCAGAGATCACTGGGAACATTGCTTCTTATTTCATTCTCAGCTAATATTTTACTGTCTTTGGGAAGTTTTAAGGAAACCAATGTGATGTGAAGGACAAGTACAAAACAAAAGAGTTGAGCAAGACAGTAAATTACCACTTTTTTTTAAATGCAAAGGAGCAGTATTTCAGAATGCAGTTTGCAGACAGATATTAAAGCTGGGCATTAAAAGTTTTGTAAGTGCTGTGCAAGTTTTGTTGTTGTGCTGAGCACACAGCACCTCTTATTTAGACTGTGCATGTAATTCCTAAAAAAGTTCCTGTCTCTTAAAATATTTATATCCAGGTTGTATTTGATAAGGAGACTGTTTGAATTTCTTAGTGAACAAGTTATTTTAATATTTTTTTAGATGTAGGATATCATATTGTTACCAAAGACAGGCTTCTGCTTTGTTTCTAAAATGATTGTTTCTTACTAACCTTCTTACTGTGTGAGAAAATAGCTAATTATTGACTTTCTTACTGTGTAAAAAAATAGTTACTGAGCTGATGTTACAGATAGTGATAATGAGGAGACAACCTGTAGTTAATCACCAAGGATGGACACACATGTACTCCTGTACCATTAGGATAGAGTTATGGCTACTTCAAAGAATGTCCTTATTATCTTCAAGAAGTTGGCAATCTTACAGTAAACTTTTACTGTCCTGAGATGACTCAATACCTTAAAAGGGTAACATGAGGAAGGGTCTCCTTACCCAAATGACCACTGAGACACTCACACTTGTGCAGAAGTGTTTTGCTGACGCAGCAAAATTTGATACGTCTCTGCAAAAAGACTATTTGGTCATCCTAATGAATATGTAAGCCTAGGTGGAGTTATGTATTAGGTAGGCGGAATTATGAGAATAGTTTGTGTATAAATAATGGGTGAATATCCCTGGTAAGGTGTGCTAGATTTGTGGGTTTTCCCCTAGCACCCGACGTCGAATAAAGCAATATCTCCTCTCTAAACTACTTTTGGTTTCAAGGGCTTTTATTTCAGGTAACAGTATTGGTTATAGTATCTCAAGACAGGAGAAACTGCCATCTGTAAAGTATCAGTACTCCTATTTAGTTCTTTTTGAGGAACAGAAATGCATGGTACAGCACAGCATCCAAGTTTCTTGAGTTTGTTTATTCATCTGGTAAAAAAGGTGGGAAAAAGTACTGGACAGTGTATGAACAACATCCAATGCTTTCAAAAAGAAAGAGAAAAAACTGATTATTGGAAAACCGTGTGTAACTTCAGGTATGGTTTAAAAATGCACCATACTTGAAACAGGTAAGAATAATTTTTATTAGAAATAATTAATAGTTTTTGCCAGATATTTTTATTCAAGTTATTACTGTGCATTACCCTATTTTCTAAAAGAGCACTACATAGTTAAACTCTATAATGAAACCTACCGTGTTTATGGATAAAAGCTAGCCCTTGTAAGATCTGATACATCATGTTTCTGATGACTGACTCAGGGAACAACTTGTTTCTGTGAAGAAAGAGATTAATGACTTCACATAATTAAAAAAAATAATGTATTTTGAGAACACATGTGTTTCTTCATCTTGCACAACACATCATGAACAAACAAAACCAGACCCATCCAGTTTTGCGCACAAAATAAGATAGATGCAACTAGTTCTCATCTGAAAACTCGCTTGCTGCCAGGCCTTAATTTCACTCACTTTAAGTCCTGCACAGAGGTTCATGATCCTGTCTCTTCTGTAGAAGCTGTGTGGCCAGTAGTGTGCTTGAACATGGAACCCACAGTAATGTAGCGAGGAAAAGACTGCACGGTGCAGCCCTATGGTAGGTGTGCTACTTAGTTGTAACCGTAACAGAACCCTGATTGAGAGCAGTGCTTCTCAGCTATCTCAGGGTGTGAACCTAAGAGCTTTGCACATTAGGAAATAAAGGTGCATGACAACGCCCGAAGGAAACACGCATTTAAGGTAAAAGTATTCAGCAAAGAGAAGTGTCACTGAAAAGGCAGGTCCTATTCCAAAGTCCAGCTTGCAAGCCTTGCTACGTACTGTTTGTCCCTGATTGCAACATCACATAGTTCATATATAGGTCTTTCTAATGAGCATGCATCCATGTACATGCAGATGACCATCCCCACCTTAAGACAAATCCATGAGCAAAAGCAGAGTGAACAGTGTTTATCCAATCCTTCATACATTAAAGTGAAGGCTAATAAAGAAAAAAAAAAGTATTTGGAATTTCTCTCATGGCTCTACACACCAAAGACATGCAAACTATTGTGTTAACAACTGAAAAAGCCTTATTTCCAAAAAGCATTACAGTATGAAATATTGTAACGCAGAGCAATGCAGAATTCTACTCTCAGATAAGCAAGTGCAGCAACTCCTGTTCACATCAGTAGGGCTGCAAGAAGAGCCAAAACCAGAAATTCCAATGTGTTCTTCAGGATAGCATAAGAATCATTAAATAAAGCATGATAGCACCCTATTTGTTCAGTGAAAAAGACATACCTGTCCTTCATTAACTGATAGAGATTTTCCTTCATGTATTCAAATACAAAGTAAAGGTGGTCATTTTCTCGTATGACTTCTTTCAATTTTATTACATTGGCATGATTTAGCTTCTTCAGAGACTGTAACAGAGCAAAATATGGCTTCAGAGAACTCAACAATGACTTTGATTCCTTATCAGAACTGAATTTTTAACATGTAAAAATTTCTAGCACAGAATTTACAAAACATGTCCATCTGACAGTCTGTATTTATCTTGTAATCTGTTTCAAAGAACAAAATAGCATTTTAAATTAACTTCAAAATAAAAGCAGCAACGATATTAATAGTAGTTCAAAACTTCCGTTTCTAGGGATTGCAACATAGCTGGGGTGAAGATTAACACAAAAACCTAATTCCCTGCAATGAAAGACAGTTATGAAGCTGTAACAGCTCTTGCTCACAGAACTGTATAAGAAAACCCAGCATTTTTTTTGTGATGAAACTTTCCTGAACAAGGACTCTCTTACAGATGTTCTTTTTGGAGATACTGATTACAAGTTAAACTCCTTTGTTAGGGAGTTTTGTATATACAGAAAATCAGATGCCTGAAACACAGTATGACTTGGAATTTAAGCTCAGGATTTCAAGTGTTATTCTATCATTTGGCTAGTCAAAACTCCCAGTGCTTTCTACAAATGCCCCAAATACAAGATATAAGGACTGGATATACACCTAGAAATCTGCCAGTAAAATGAAAGACTAGGATGGTAAAACACAGAAACACACACAACACGCACAGAGAATCAATCTCTTTATCTTCTCTCAAAGACAAGAGGCTTGGCTATGAGACGTGGCCACTGCTTGAGAACAGTGGGATATTCCACAAAGCAGCAGGAGCTCTAGGAGTGCCAGCAGCCCATGGCTTTGCGGAATCTGTCACCCCCCATTTAAAGTGTGCACAGTTCGGCCTTATGCTTGAACATTGTAGATGCCCTTTTCTTTCATGCAAACCTAACCAGACACTTATTTTTAAGTGTGGTATGTTCACCACTTTACCTTGACTTCTCTCAAATTCATACATTCATCCCATGAGTAGAACTTTCTTTTCATTCTGAAATACAAGTTCGAGATAAAGTGTTTTCAGTGAACAGTACAAAATACTTTTAGAACAAAAAACTGAACACATTATTTTCCAAGTGTAGCATAAGCTGTATTTTGAACTCAAAACATTCTAGAATACCCATAAGCAACATAATTAAAAACAAAATCAACTCTTAGAATTGCTAACACGTTTTACAGGAGTAGTTAACCAGAGAGACTGTGATACTCCACAGTATTTATAAAAACATTAGGGACACACGATCCCTTTGTATCATTTGAAGTGTGCTCTTAATAACAAGGAAAGCAACAGTGACACTGCACGTAAGACATGGATATTTCAAACCAGAAAAATCCCCTCTTTGTGCCTAGGTTGCACATTCTAGGAAAACAAGAAAATTATATTTTTGAAATCTGAGATGTATCTTGACTGCTTAATGTTAGAATAAAGCATCTGACTCGATCAGTTATTTTTACAATCCTGCTCCAAGGTATTAAATACCAAATAAAAATAGTTCCATTTTTTCAAGCAATACTCATACATACATACAGTAGTCTCTAAAGTAATCATTATATATAACAGTATAATACATTTATTTTTAAGTCTTGCATAGATACAAACGTTGATACTCCGTGTTGCTCAGATCCTGGGACAGGATTGGGAATGTCATGTTATTTGCTGTGTGTCTGTAAAGTTCTAGCGCCTAGAGTGAAGACATTTAAACCCAAGATTTTCATTTAAAATAAACGTATCTTCAACCGAAACTGTCCCCACTCAAATCCCAAATTTAAAAATCACACAAAAGAATTCCAAATCCTGAAATAGTGAGAATGAAAAACACTTTCCACGGAATATTGTTCCTTTTGCCTAAAAATGATGAAAATAATCAATTGCAGATTATTTTTTTAGCTTAGATTAATATTAATAACTTAGGTAACAGTACTAGAAATATATGGAGAAACCTGAAATTCTTAAAACAAAAGTCAGTCAATTATATTACAATTATCTTTCTGCAGTAAATCCATAAATGGAGAAAAAAAAAATAATCTCAGCAACATATAATTTCTGGTATTTCAACTTACACTTTACATCCTGCTTGCAATTCTTCCCCACTCCCCTAGTACAATTTTTCTTGTTTTCTAATAATCTTTTTAGGCAAGTATGACACACCAATGATTACGCACAACACAACTCTATTAGATCGAAGGAGACAGCCTTTATTTACCTGACCAGATCGTTACCTGGTATTTATCACGTAGCACTATCTGAAACTTAATGCAGGACCTATAAAGATTTGTGGGGGGTGGGAAGGTATTGCAAATCTACCCATTGAGATGGGTATTGTTACAATTCATATAAATAAACAAACACCCTAACTGATCAACTGCACATTGAGTTTTGCTTTTCCTTTGGTGTTAGCCTAACAATGGTTTTAGAAGGAAGCATGTTCAAACTGAACAAAAACAGCATACGATTTTATAAGCCAAGACAAATCAGTAATTTATACAAACTGATGTGTATCACTGTTGTTCTGCTAGCTGAACTCTGATCCACAATCACCTCGTTAACCATCTTAATTAAAAAAATTAATTTTGTTATGTTAATTTCCTCAGAAAAAAGATCCCTTTTCTTTTTATTCTACACAGATGGCAGACAACAATAAAATTAAAAGTTAAAATCTTTAAGCTTTTGCAAGTACCTTAACTAAATTTAGATGTTACATACCTTTTGATAGCCACAAGTTCTCCTGACTCATTGCTCTTCCCCATCAAAACACTGCCATAGGTGCCATCACCTAGCTGTTTCATGATTGTATAACGGTTCATTTTATTTTTTTTTTTTTAAGACCCAGATAGCCAAAAGCTTATGAAATTCTAAATGTCTTCTGTTTTAATAAAAGATTATATGCTCCTTGATTTTCTTCAAGAACTCTTCTTCCAGACTGTTTTATGTTGGTGAATGTCTTCTCATAATGGAGCCGGAAATCCACTAATCTCCTCCAAATTGCAGCTACTTTGACATCCAGATACAAGTTTTAAGAGACAGAACAACATGGTCATTCTCACATAGATCCTTAAAAAAAAAAAAGAGAAATAGAGAAATATGCAATTTTACAGTATTTAGGAAAAAGTCACTCTACTATTTGTATCTAACAGTAACAACTCCCAAATCTGTATCTGTTCTTTAAATAGAACACTTCAATATAACTAGTTCCTTTAAATCCTTCAAACCACAGAAGGTGCCTAGTCTAGGATTAGGGTTAGAGTAAGCAGGGACCGGAGAGTCAAGATTACCGTCATAATTCCCTAGAACCAGAGAAGCGTGTTTAAGGTTGGTGTCTTCCGATGGAACTTTTTATTCTTAATTTGCAGAGAGCAGCAGGTTCCTAATCTATAATGAAGGCAGGGCTGAAGTTTGGGAAAACAGACAGAAGAACCCAAATTTTGCACAGGATGCTATGGTAAACCTAGGGTCTGAATTGCTGTGTTTTGGATTGGTTGTGCAAGAAGGCTCACTATGCTTAAAGTTAACTGAGGAAGGGAGGTGAAGAAGCGAGATAAAACAGTGTTCTTCACCAAGGTAAATCAAGATGTTATAAATGTACTTGGATACCTTGCTCTGAAGTTCACAGAATTCTTACTCTGTAGCCACAGTTAGGATTAGGCACAGTAATGGCTGAAGAGTTAAGCTTATTGTTCAGTTTTACAAGGCCTGCAGAGAGAAGTATAGAGCTCGTGTGCATTGGTATGGAAGACTAGATCTGAACTGTCATTTGGAAAAGAATCCACATTAAACAACTTTGAATCTTCATCTTTGAATATATGTAAACCTTAATGTGAATCCTGATCCAAACCTGAATCTGAACCCTAGCTTTCATTATACACAATACTATCTGTCACCAATGCTTCAGATGAAGGCCAGTTCTCACAGGTCCTATGCACAAATCCTAATTATAACCTTAGCACCGGCTGCCTACTAGATGCAATCCTAAAAACTAATGTTAAGGCACTTATGCAAACTCATAATAGTCATCCACTTATTTTTGCAGACCTAGGAAAAAGCTACCAACCAATCACTGTAGCATTTGCTCACCATAACCCAAATGCTTAAACACAATCGAACCATTGACTGCTAACTGAATTCCAGCATTATCTCTACCTTTTGCCTCTGCTATCTGAAAAAGCAAAATAAAGCTCAAATCAACTGGCATCCACTGACAGCCTACCTCTATAGGAGATGCAGGATTCAGCACGCAACTCTACTCTGTAGTCCCTATCCTTATGCCAAAAATAACTACAGGCTGGTAAAGCTGTCCAAACAGATTAAGGAACTGAAATTCAGCTGGTAACAAGGGTCAGCCCGCCCTGAGATTTACAGGCCTGGCAAAATTCAACAATAAAATCGGCCTCTTACAAGTGCGAACGCAACATTCTCGAGCAGACTAGCCTACCATGCAAAGGAAATATCTGCCTGGACAATACACTGATGTTTCTAAACTGGTATTACTTGAAAGGCTGCTTACCCTTGGAGAAGGCATAATGTGCACCTTGTTACTCCCTGTTGCTTTTGTTACCAGGGAGGAATCTTACATCAGCTGTTAAGATGCCAGTAACAAGTGACCTAGTGGACATCTCAACTCATAATCTTTGCACCAGAAAACCGCCAGTTTGGCAGTGAAGAATATAAATAAGTTTTTATCCAGCCCCCCAGCCCCCGCAAAGCCATAGCTACAGTAAAATAAGATCGCTGGTTAATAGCGTATTCTATAACAAAACAACAGATTTAACAAAAAGTAACAATCATAGACAATTCAAATTATGATTAGGTTTTAAGTTAGGCTTTCATATATTTAAGCCTATTGTTTTTCTCAGAATTCAGCTTTATAGCTCATTCCCCAAAGTACCTGCATGCACTCTTTAATACCTTGGTCTTTAATACCTTGAATAATGCCATTTCTTCACCAAGACAATTTGGTGATTCCAATAATGAGGAGATGATCAAGTGTTTATGCCAAGCTAAGATACATACCATATACATATCTTGCAAGTTATCAGTTGTTAGTTTTATATATACATATATTGAAAAAACAAACCAAAAAACTTTCTGAAAGTATTCTAATACACATTTTAAAACTCATCATCTGCAAATAAAACATCAGCAATGATAAACTGCGTATGCATTTTGTGTATAGGTATACATAGGTATAAAACACCAAGTGAAGTTAAATGTAACAGCATTTCAGTGCCTGTTTCCCTCTTTCAACAAGTATCACTGTACACTGTTTAAGACATGGTTTTCGGAGGGGATTTCAGCAGTATCTGCCAAAGACGGCCCTAGCCTGAACTCCTAGAGTTACATACATTAAAGATTTGGAGAACTTGCACGCATTTCATGCCCAACCTTTTGTTAACGAAGTGAACCAAAATACCAAAATGAAAACCTCTGCATTTGAGGTTTTGACCTCAAAGTCCTCTAATTTTGATGCCTAAATCTTATCAGTTTTCCAGGTAATTTCTGGAATATAAATTAATCACATGCTTTTACAATTACTCCTTTTGTCCAATTCTATTATTTTGGCATATGCACTTGAAACAGCATCACATAAAGTGTTTCTTCCCTGCAGAAGTGCTATGTAATGTAACACATCACAGACACAGTTGTGCATTTTGTCTGTTCTGTAATATATTTTATTGCCTTATTCCTTTTCTGCTGTATACTGTAATTTTTAGGGTACGAAAACACTAATCAAGTAAAGTACAGAAATGTCAGCACATTCCTTCAATAATCAAATGGAAATGCCAAAATTACTCTACTGAAATGCACAAGACCAGGTGTGAAGACTACATACCCTGACAACAGTACCATCATACATACCACATACATGCACCACCACACTGGTGCTCACTAGGCCATTCCGCTAATGACTCTCCTGAAAGAGTTGTCTTGGTCACTTAGTTAATAAAAAAGGCAAACAAGGGAACTCTTACAGTGAGACATCATCAACTGAGAACTAACCAAATGCAGTGGGGAAAAAAAGGACTGCAGGTATCACGTTTGACTCTAGGCTCTTCTCCAACTTCTTAGAAAATTCATCCTTCACACAGAAGTATCTAAAAAAATGACAGAGTTCCATGGACAACTGAACAGTCATTTTACAGCAATGCTATGGCACACAGTAGTCCATAAGAAATGGTGGAGAATGGCAGAGGTTTGCTGACCGGAAAGTACAGTGCTGCATCCTGCAAGACTCTAACCATACTTTGCACCACAGGTACTCAGCTCAGGTGTGCAATTTTTTCTCTGTGGTCTCTATTTTTTTCAAGTTTGGAGTTCAGTTTTCTCTTTTGTACCAACCTGGGGAAGAGCATGGGCTCAATCTAGCTTTTATGGTTAACACAAGCCTCTGAAGTAACTTTTCCCATCATAAAGCTTATATTATAGTATTTCCTCAGTTATATGAAGCTCAAAAATGTGAAATTGTCATAATAGTCAGCTACCAAACTGAAAAGAGAAATCCTACTGTAAACAACAGCTTGTTTTATACTCTTAATGACATACTGCCCATAATCTCTTCACACAGGATTAAGGAAAGATTAAAGCAGGGGACAAATAGAGGACAAAATACAATAGCTTGAAAGAATCTAGTAATTTGTGTAGATTTAGAGAATCTGAACAAGTACTAAATAATTTAAGCAAATTTCCACTTTTGCTGTATTACTGTTTTTTTATTTTAAGCACTAGCAATAACTTCAAATTATTTTAATATCTGAATTACATTTCAAAATTCGACAAACAACAGCAAATCATCTGCATTTCTGCTGTACAAGTACTATGCTTTACCAAAAGTTTTACATTTGCATGCTAAATGGCCTACACTCAAATTAAAATACAAACTAGAATATATGCCCCAATAAAGACCTCCCACACAGATAAGCAAAACACATACAACCCAATTTCACCAACCTGTTTACAGCAACCGTTGAAATCACCAAAACCATTCACAGAGCATGGTACTACTCTCAACGATCAAAACTGGCAGTATTGCACAGTACAGAAGGTATGCTGATACAAACTTGTAAAAGTCAACCCCAACCAAACGACCACAAACCAATGAACAAATTGTTGCTACAAGAACCTTCTTTGTAGTGACTGTGTATTAGTGAAGCTGACAGTAATCAGGTCCCATGACAAGTGGATTCAGTTCTTGAGATTAACTACAAATCCATTACTCTAATCAAAGACCAGTCATTATTTAGACGCATGACTGCTCAGCTGCAAGCAATAAGTTAATAACATTGACAATAAATACTTGTATTTTCAAATACTTACTGCTTTAAATAAATTTTTTTTAAAGTTTCTTCAAAAGTCTAAAATCAAATTTCACTTCTTTGTATTGGGCATATCAAAAAGCAGGAACTCCAGCTTGCTAGAAATATTTTCCCTCATTTTGTTCCAAATTAGCCTTGCTTTCAAAACCAAATGATCCACACTAACTTTTTCAGGATGTTTCAACAGCAACCTGCCTGGATGCTGCTGCCCCATGCCAGCAAGGTTACCTCTTCCCACCCCTGTGAAACCTCTTCCTGCAATGCAATGACCAGCGAGTACAGTGAGTTTCAGGACAGCAACGGTTTCAGTGAGACCTGCTGATGGACTTTCAAGTCTCCAGCTTTAGGCACCATCCAGAAGGAAGAGAGACCACTCATCTTTCAACATCTCCGCACCACCGCAAGTTTCAATAAATGCCCGTTTCCCTGCCAATTTTAGTTTCACCTGATGACAGTTACCTCCCACGAGTATACAGCCACCTTCCTTAATATACGCTCACAGTGCAAAGCGGGGCACGACTCTCCTCTCACTTACTCAGGCCATGAAACTCAAGATTGCCTGGCCTGCAGTTTCACCCTGGTTCTCATAAATAAAAATTCACCTCCTCTCATTAACCCTGAACATGTCAGACTGTCAAGGCCCAGACCTGCCTTACTGGATCCAAAGCAGGCAGGGTCCCTATCTCCACACGCTCCGCACCCAACCAGAGCCCAGTGCCGCAGAGCTGAGCCTTCACACACGCGAGGAAAGGCCACTAGTGACCCGGCCCACCTCAAATCAGCCTGCGGCCTAGCAGAGGCCGTCACGTTCAGGGACAGACGACGCACCCCGGGGCTGCTCCCGCCTAAACCGGCAGCTCCTTCATCCTGGTGGGAACCTAGCGACGCCCCAAACGGCCCAGCCCCGGATAGGCGGGACAAGCTCAGGGACGCCCACCGCCGCCCCCGCTGAGAGACCCAACCCCTTCCCCGCCACCGAGCGCGGCCGGCCGCCCACTCACTGCGGCGCTGCGGGCGGTGCCGGCCGGCCGACCGACCGACCGACCGACCGACCGCCGCCGACACCCCGGCCCGCTCGACCGCCGCCGGGCCGCTCTGCCTCGTCGCCGGGGCGATGGCGCGCGGCGGCGGGAAGGGCCTGCCGCCGGCCCCGCCTCTGCTCGAGGCGCGGGCGGTGCGCAAAGCTGAGGAGGGGGACAAGATGGCGGGCGGTGGGTGAGAGGTAGCCGGGGAGAGGGGATGAGGCATATAAGCAGTCAGGCAGCCAGCAGTGCCCGGCGGGATCACTGCCTGACGGCAAGAGCCGTGTCACCGGTTTCCGGAAGGTGGCACCACAATACGCGAGATCACCTTGGGAGTGTCTTTGCTGTTCATGATAATTAAAGGCGCCGGCGAAGCCACTGCGGCTTTAGGATTTGCACAGAAACTCGTGTCTGTAATACTCATAGCTGCGATGAAGTCTGCCAGCCTTTTTATTATTTACTGCAAGCAATTTGTTAAAATGCACATTGCTAACATTGATGCAGGGGGGAAACTTCGAACGCTCTAGGCATGCTAAAATATATATGCATATTTCTATTATAAAAATAAACGTGAAGTTTCTTCTCAGTCCTTTGTAACCCGCATTTTCCCAGCGTGAAGAGAAGGCACGGTTAATAAAGATTGTGTGTTTAGTGTCAGAGTCAGAGAATAATTTTGGCAGTCAAGTCTCATTTTGAGCTTTCAATTGTCAACGTTAGTTTGAACTCCCTATTTTTTTGAAATGTTTTTGAGAGTGGGGGGCAACGAAAGGAGGAGATCTTTTCAAGACAGTAACTACTAGCGGCACTGTGGAGGGAAAGGCAGAAAATTTTTTTAGAAATTCAGATTCATATCTGCTTCAGCAAGCAGGCTTGCTGAGTGAAAACGGGAAGCTGTCTTAATTATATCTTTCTTTTTTATTACCTTTCTTCCCCGCCCCGTTGTTTCTCATTAACTGGTATGGTAACTTTGTGGTGGTTTAAGCAGCGTTGACAGATTAATTGCTTCTACCTCAAGTCAACTGTGTGGAACGTGGGGCTATGGGAATCGGTTTTCTGGAATCCGAAGGATTCGACTGCTCACGCATAGTTCGACGAAATGAAAGTTAAGGAAAACAACATTGTATTTTTCTGAAACAGAATATGCCCACTTCCTGTATTGAAATGAAAACATCAGAGGTGCCTCCCCGGGTAAAATGAAGTTCAAAGGTGAGACTTGGACCTGAGGAGGGAGAAGGCGCCATCGCCCACACGGGCGAATTCAGGCAGAGGTTCGACGAACCGATCATACATGGCAAAACCTTTAACCGTGTGTTCACGTGTTCACATGTAAGGATGTGTTTGAACGCTGTTCAACGTATGGGCGTACATGACGCTGGGCATACATGACATGTGTCGAAGTAGCTCTCCACCGTCAGTGGAAACGGTGCGGGTTGCCCTGCAGTGTCCCCTCCCTGTGCTTCTGTCCTTTCCTCTCCGTCTCCTCAGCTTAGCCTCATCCCACATCGGCCCTTCCTTCCCCATGGTGCGCTTCCTCATCCTCCTCTGGTGCTGCCACCCAATTTCCATGGATATCCCTCTGGCTGCCTTCCCCTGCAGGGTGCTGGGGCTAATGTGAATCTTCCTGGGACCTTGGTGGGCTTGTGTGCCTGAGTGTTAGGTGGCCTGTCAGACTGGTTTGTGAAGCCGTAATCCCTTTTTCAAGGAGATTAGACCGTGGAAAGGAAGGAAGTTGCAGTTGCTTTAATGCTCTTATCTGGGAAGTCCCTAGAACAATGTTCTTCGTTGCTTCTGGGGCATTTCTAGTCTTAATTACGGTAACTTATAAGAGATCTGGCACTGACAAGGGATCTGATATTTAAATAATTTCAATATCAGTTTTGCAGAGGTGCAGCACTTAAGTCTAAATTCTGTTACGGGGACCTCATGTCTGTCAGTTGTTGGTACCTTCCATAAAGCTCCCCGACATCTTGCATGGGTGAAGGCAGAAAGGCTGTAGACAGAACTTTCCAGAGTTTAAGCCAACCTGCAACACGGCGTGGAGCAGCAGGACGAGCGCTGCAACCCGGTCACTTCACACTCGCATGTTGTCACAAAGACGGGGGAGAGAGGTGCTGCCCTGTGCTCTGCCTGTGAACCGGGAAACCGAAGGAAAGGCAACAGGCTGGAACAGAGGCCTGGGAGCTGCCAGGATGTTTGTGAGCCTTGTGAGAGGACCTCCAAGAGGACGTCCTCCTGCACCTGCTTCCCTGCTCATTTTACACAAGAACACGAGCAGACCTGCTGCTAATTTTCTGTTGAAAGAACCCTCTTTGGTTGTGGTCCTTAAAGGTGTCGATACTTTGCTCAAACTCCAGCCTAAGTACCCAAAACTGGCTTCTCCCCAACACTATCACAAGTGCCAGCATGTGTGCCGAAGATAATAGGGGGTTGTGTAAACTTCATTTGGTTTCTGCTTGTTTGAATGAGTTTGAGCCAGGCTTCTGTGTGATAACTTATTCACACCTGTATCATCCCACTAATGTTTGTGTTGCATACGGACTCTTGCGAGCCCACGGAGGTGTCCTGTTGAAATGCGCTCTCAGTTTTGCACAATCCCAACTGTAGCCCTACATAAACGGTAACAGGTTCACCCTCCCTTTGCTCGTGAGTGACAGGCAGATGTTTACTTTACGGAGCTAGAACACCTAAGGCTGTTATCCAGACATGGGACACCACTGTACACCAGTCTCATTACTTCTCAGGCAGAGGGGTTTTAACCTGCCTGGACTAACTTTTCACTCTGCATGTTGGGAGGAACTGCTCCAATGTTAAATGTCCCAGTTCTCCCTTTTTTATCTGCATGTGACTGCTACTGAGAAGGGTGAGAATGCCATGAACTTTCCTAAACGCATGTCTAGAACTGCATTGTGCATCCTGCTGAACGGTGTCTCTCAAGAAACATGATCTACTTTTGTGAATGGGAGTCACTTGGTTGTATTAGATAGCTTCCACCAAAAAGACAGAAAGAAAAACCCTAGAAATCCAGAAGAAATCCCAGAAAACCCCCAGGAAAAAAAAAAACACAAACCCAAACCAGTGTCAGAAATCATATTCTGCTCTGTTGCATTGTCAGTGTCTATAGAGTAGCTCTGGTTTCTACCCGCAGAGCTCAGAGGAAAGCTTGCCTCTGTCTTTAAAGATGATATTCTGACCCCAAACATGAGATCACCTACTTCAAGCTCAGTAAGCCCCAAACAGCCATGTTTCTGCATGCTTTGTTTCTAGTATTTAGTGTATTTGAAGAGCCCAGAGATAACCTGCTTTTGGAATAGGAGCGAGGGCAAAGCCAATTGCTCAGACTCTCAGCGGAGGCCTTTGGCAGGACTGACTGGGTAGACACACATGGCCGTGGAGTGGGACAGTGTGCCCGGCTCTGTCCTCCCGACAGGAGGAGATGGGACCATGGAATGATGCCCACGTGAAGTTGCACCTGTCAGATGTGTGACATACGGCTGCATTCGGCAGGTACGCGGCTGAAAAACCTTGTCAAGCAGCCTCTTGTCTCTGGGAGGCATCCATTCAGCACTTGGGCTTTTAAACTTTGCCATTAAAAGGCTGCTTTTTGGGTACAAAGGGCAGCCTCAGCGTGGGGGCAGATGGCACTTTACCTCAGTAGGGCCCTTGTAGTCCATATGAAGCCGGAGGCACAGGTGGCCAAGGTCTGAAAGCACCTTTTTTCCCCCCTCCCTCGGTGGCTTTGCCATAACAACTGGAATTTGTTAGATGAAGACGTCTGCCGCAGTACAGGATGCAGGCTGCCGAGGGGCTCCTCTCATGTGCTCAAGGCAGGACCAGAAACCGCGCTTGAAGGGGATGATTAATGGAGGAGAAGCTGCTTACTCGGGGACCGAAGAGAGTGCATCTTTCTTCAGGATTGCTGCTTGGCTTGAGAAACACGCTTTCAAAGTCAATTCTGCAGTTATATAAACCAACAAGGAGGCATTCAATTTCAGCTTTTTTTTTTTTTGTTACAGAAGCTCGCATTGCCTTTACATTTATATATTTTGGAGAGAAAACTATGTATAGCACTAGACTTTATCCATCTGATCCTTTATCTGAAAGAGGTAATGTACGTCTATCTTGTCCCAGACACTTGTGCATGAAAGGGAGCAAAGTGAAGAGTAGTTCACTTTAGAGTAGTTTTATTTGTTCTAATGCTACAGATGATGCAGTGAGGTAATTGCTACTGTAGCTTTTTACTGTGCTTAAACAGCTGTCATGTTTATTAGAAATAAGTCCACACCCAAAAAGTAGCATCTTAACACAACTGGCTGCATTTTCTTAACTCATGTACAAAGTTCTGCTTAAAAGGCTGCATTTAAGAGCATAGCATAATGGTTTAAGCATACAGCTACAATGACAAGTTTTATACCAGTAACATTAACAGCTCAAAACCCACACAGATTAATATTTTAATACACTTGAAGCTTGTGTTGTGGTTGTCTAACTCTTCTAAAATCAATATAAAACGGAGCAGCTTACAGCTTTAAAATTTTCTTTGGCTTTCGCATCTGCTGTGAATCTTTCCAGATTTTTTCATCATTTTGTTTGGCCTTATTCCCCTCCAGTGTGCTTCTTTTAAACTTAGAAGGCTGTAAACCTCAATTTTTATTCTGCACGCCAAATGCTGTAATATGATTTGGAGTACAGATGAAAAATCTCAGTTCTGTAAAACTGGCATAGCATTATTTATTCCTAAACTCTAAAACATTACATCAGTCTTTCTCAGTGGTANTTATCAAGCTGATGTTGCTCACCTGAATCTGTTCTTACCAGGAATTTAAAACACCTGGTAGAAGAATTGCAATGAGAGTTTAACATGAGCTGAGTGAGGTATACAGCAAATACCTTAAAAGACAAGGTACGCTTACTGCAGATGAATTCATTCAGTGTTTTTGTAAATTCCAGCTTCACATGCCTTAAATTTTTAAAATGCTGGACAATCCACTACTGAAACAGGATGCTATTAGCTAAATTCCCTTGGAGCTCAGTTTCACTTATCAGACTGCACATTGTTTTCATAAAAATACAAAAAGAAAGAAATAATGATTTTTAAAACTTGGGTATTTGTACACCATGCTTTGCAGGTAAGATTTGTTTATCAGTTTGATGATAGCATCACAAGGTTCTGTGTGCTGAAGCCAATTAGCCAGGTGCTCACATTAGTTTACGTGATGCTTTGTTTTTAACTGATTTCACATTTATTGAAAGGGTACAGTAGCATGCTGTTACTCAAAACATAGCAAAAAATATACATAAAACTGATTTTTCAAAAATATTTTAGTGTCCAAAAAGTTAAAGATACTTAGTAACTTAATAATAATTATGATGATGATGATAAATTCTGTCACACTGACCAATACGCTGTGTCTACATAGCTCCCTTGCTCGGCACGCACAGTTTGGGTACGGGTTCCATTCCCCTGTGCTAGACAGCTTTCAAAATACCTAAGTTTTAAACCAGCAGTACTCATCCATTTTTTCTTCTTTCTGGCCTACTGGAGAATTAGCTAAGAACTCGGGGATGCAAGTCCCTACATTTTCTTTGTTTAGCTCAGAGTGCCTAGAAATTTTGTTTTCTGACCTCTCAGTTTGTTGATTGCTTCATTTCCAGGAGAACAGTGCTGTCATGGGGCGTTATGATTGCAGAGAGAAAAATGGCTAGGAGGAATCCTTTTGAGGACGGAGAAGGATCCAGTGGAGATGCAGCACAGAAAGGTAAGCCAGGAAGGTGCGTTCAACACTGCTATATACTGCTAAGCAGCTAGCATCTTGCATTTTTAGACAGGATGGAGTTCTATTAATGGATAAAGTGAATTTCTGCAGCAACACCTGCATAGCATTGGTCTGACCAGCTTGCCAGACCCTTTTAAACAAAAAGCAGTTTCACTGCAAATGCTTTTCAGGACCATATATGTAACCCTGACACCCACACAATGCCGGGCATGCTTGGTGGGGTCACCTGAGCCTTCTTGCCTCCAAAGCCAGGTGTTGTTTCTCAGTGGCAGCGGGGCTATGCCTGGGCTTTCCTTTTTGCATAGAAAGGCTGGACAGTCAGTACCCTTGATGCAGGGGATCAAAAAGCAACAAGAAGTTGGCACGTAGATTTTTCGTTTCTCATTTCAGAGAAACCTAGCTGGTTTTTCCATTCATCAAATGGATCACAGCAGGTGAATGGACCATTCAGATCAATTATTCAAATTGTCTTGCTTTCATTTCTTTTATTTCTTTCATTTTCTGTCATTTCTTTCAGTTGACTATAATCTATAGCCACCTTCCTTCGTCTTTGTTTCCCATTACCTGGTAAGTGTTTTCTTTTTTAGCGATGGAGTGTTATCTCTCAAAGCTGGAGGAGTCTGGCAGGAGTTGTGGCTACAAGCAGGTTGCATCCCCTGTCAGAGGTAGCTGTTGACTCCCAGCGGTGCTGTGTCTACGCACTGCCTTCCCCCAGGCATGTCTGGGGCTCAGCTCCTTGTGCCATTTTAGAGAATAGGTGGGGCTGGTTTGAAATTTTGTGCGAAATACGCTTTGCTCAGCACAGCTCCAGAAAGGCACTTTTGGGGGATAAGCTGTTGTGATGTACTGCTTCCTCACCTCTCCTCAAATCCCAGACCACTGGGCTTAGCATGCACATGGTCAGCACGAGAATATATTATGCCATGTGCACGTATTTGCCATTTAAAGCAACATTTAGTCAGTATTCACTGTCAAACCGTAAGGTCTCGCCTTCATGCTCAGCATAGCTGTTCCCCAGCGGTGGTCCATATCGATAGGTCTCCACGTTCTCGGCTGGTTCGGACTTTGTGGGGACTGGGTCATGCTGGTAGAGCAACGCCGACTTTATCATTCCAAAATCCTCCTGAATCTTCATCCCTGAATAAATAGTGCCTGAGACGTTTTCAGCCATGTGAGTATAGCTCTGAAGATTTTTCACGTCGCAGAGGTTGTCACTGTATTTCAGCGTGGACGGCTTGTAGGCCTGATAGGACACCTTGGTGGTGGTTGTGATGACGGTTTGCAGCGGCGGGGCTATGGGAGAAGGGCTGGGACCATACCTGCAGGGGTAGTCCCCACCACAGTAAGGGTGGTTAACACTTGTTTGCGTCTGTCCATAGTCACTCCGGTCTCCACCGCTAGTTTTGCCCCAAGCTGGTTTCAGTCCGTAATGTCTACCAGGGTTATCAAAGCTCTTATCATGGGCGGTCACAGCATTGTAGTGAGACCCATTCAAACCGAGGGGATCAGCATCGATGGCAGGACTTGTCAGATCTTTGTAAAACGTTGGGTAAGGGCTGGAGCTTATAAAGGTAGGAACTCCAAACTCGTAGCTGCACGGCCTGGGCACGTAGATTCTTGGATTGGGGCACTTTGGGTATGGCAGTAGCTGGTCCTCTTGGAAGCTGGCTGAGTCGTAAGAGGCTTTATAGAGATCAGTGTTTTGCAGTGAAGGGTAAGACTGGGCTGGAATCGGAAAACCGGTGTCTGTGATGATACCGACCCTTTCTGGGCCATCCATGCAGGGCAGATTCTGTAGGTTATTGGCGTAATGGCCGCTGTCGTGGTACCTTCCTGCCTGACAAAGACAAGTAAATCTTTGAGATTCAGGAATCGACACTGCCTGCGCACCCGTATGTGTCTCAACACTTGTGCTACTGCTCATTTCAGCCCCAAATGAACAGATTTATTTTGCCCTGGGATCCCCAGCACATGATTCTGACATCTTTTTAATTGACTAATGACTTTGACTTACCTCCGAGTTGAGAGGTCTCTTTTTCTGGGAATGATGAGAAGAGGACATTTGTTTTTTAATTGCACTTCGTCTTGCCTCTGCCTCCAATTTGCTCTCTGGCCTGGGGTGGTCATGGACTCCTTTAGCCTAAATTAGGATTAGCAAAGAATTAGATGTGAATGGGAAGGGGGTAAGAGAAGAGAAGTAAGTTAGAATGGGAGGTAGCCACGGCACCATCTGTGGTTTGGCACAAGAGAACCAGGAGGAGAAACTAACCAACAAGGAGGGATTAAATGTAAAAATAAATAAAATAAATCATGATTTGCAGGTAGATAGATGGAAAAAGTGAGGGAGAAGTCAGAGAGGACTGCAGAGCTGATGAAGGAGCAAAGGTGTTACCTGTGTTTGTGACATTCAGGAGTAGCTGATTAGAACCAATGGAAAAAAAAAGATTATAAATTTAGTTTCACTGGTTTTCTGCAGTCCAGGGTCTCCGTTCTGCTTTATAACAGCTACAGTTAAAACAGTATAAATAGGCTTTAAAGAGGTTTCATGCCACCAGATGACAAATATTCCCTACTCTAAAAACAGTAAACATCTTCTGAAAAGGACTAAAAAGTATACCCTGGAAAGCCATCCAATGATGCTCTGCTATTGAAACATCTATGGATATGCAGATCCATACACCCAAAGCTATATTAATACATGGTGAAACAATATATTCTATGTGTCCTTACTCATTACATTTGCATAAATGGATCTGCATATAGATTCTGATACAAATTAGGAAACTTAAAATAGCTTTTAAAATGTTATCCTTTCTCAAATAGAAATTAACTTCTAAGTGAGGATTTTTTGACTATTTTGATGGTAAAAATCTTCAGTTTTTGCATGTCTCTGACAGAATATCTGAATAGTAATAATTACAATAATTCAGTTGAGAATTTGAGTATGTGGCCAGTTTGCTTCCATTTACCGACTGGAGAACAAAATTCACTGCAGTGTGGGATAGGGGAAAAAAAAAAAAATCATCCAGCAGAGAATGTAATCTCATAGAACAGAAGCTTTTAGTGAAATTTTTGTCCTAATGTTGCTAAAAAAGAACAAATCAACCTGAAATTTCAAATTTTAGCTTTCTAAATTTCATTTTTTCTGGCAATTCTTTACATCCTCTTAAAATCCAAAGGTTATTTTCACATGAAGTAGAATTTTCCCATTTCAACTTGTGCAATTTCAGTAAGGCTTTTCTTTTCCCATTTATTTATTTTAGTAGGAAATAAGTATTAGGTCCTTGGTAAGATTAAGTTGTCAGATGCACCAGGGTGCAGACAACCTTTTTGTTCGTATTTGTGTACTGCAAACAGGAGAATTTTAGACATCAGTAATGATGTTATAGTTAAAATTGAATATAGTTAACACCCAAATGCTGCTTTCAAGCAGACAGCCAAGTGTTATTGTTTTATTTGTTCTTGTCAGGTTTGTACTGCAGAGGAATGCAGTCATGGACCAGGAGTTCACCAGGCTCACTATGCTCAGTGTTACACTAAAAAAGTGAAAAAAGGGGGATGGGGAAAAATCTCTTCCTCCGGATATAATTTATATATGCATATATGTATGCATGCTTTTTATCTGGAAAAATGCATGAAAGAAACCCCCAAATTACCTGACTGTCTCTCGGCTTACAAATCACTTGAAGACAACCTGTTTGTGCTTAGCCTATTCTCATCCAATGTTAAAATTCCAAGTGCAAGTCGTAGGAACCATGGGATCTTCTGTTAGTGATAAATTTGTTCCTCTGTTACAGTGGCTATGAAATTTTTAAAGTTTGCTTTGATTAATTTTCAAAGAAGGTGAAAAGTCTTAATTTTGTGTAAAATCTTTTCTGTAACTGCACCAAGCTACCTGATAATTACCATCGGTAACCTTATGTTGTTGAAGCTGATTAAAAAATAATATAAATACGAGCAAAGGTATATAGTGATTCTACCAGTCAAAAAAAGGGGATTACACATCAGTGAAGAATGTCAAGTATTGGAGAAATAGCTTCTGCTTTTTTGAATATTCTAGGAAAAAAAAAAATGTTATTTTTGTATTATTGAAGATATAACCTGAAACACACTGTTCATGGATTCCTTCAAAACAGTCTGATCTGGGGAATCCTAAAATGTTTTGTTGTGGTTGGATTTAATGCCTTCATTATTGGTAATTCCAGGGATGTGAGTAATTTGTAAAGCTGGAAAAATACGTGTGCACGTATGTATGCGTGCATTTTACCTGGAAAAATATTGCTTTGCCATCAAGCCTCCAGAAGTTAGTGACTGGGTAGCCACTGTGTCCTCGGCAAGGGATCAGCTCAAGGGCTGAGTTACAGTTCGGGCAGGCTTTCTCTGCAAATAGAGATAAAGAAACTACTGAAGACACCGGTTAAAGGCAAGGATGTTGTCTGAGAGTAAACAGAGCTCAAAAGCAATATGATCAGTCTTCACTGAACTTCAGATCAAAATGTGGTGTTCAAGGAAATGCAACATAGACTACCAAGCATAACTGAATGGTATGGACTAGAGCTGCGTACTTGATATAAATGCTAATGAGTTAAAGGATTTTAGATCCATTTTCCCCCTGCAGTATTTACAGGCAGACACTGGTGAAATTTGGAAATAAATGTATTCATCGCAGTCTTTGCAATTATCTCCATAGTCTGCATGCAAGTGAGGGTGATCCCAGTTTAGAAACCAAGAAATCTTTAGAAAGAAAGAAATGGGGTCCCTCAGGCATGCCGACTCTCACTTTGCTGCTTCTGCCGAGCCTTGTCGCATATGGCGGGGCGAAGCTGCAGCCGGGCTCCACCGGGCAGAGCACAGCTCCTGGCGCACACCACCACTCCCAGGCAGGACTTCTTGAGGATCTGACAGTTGTGGTTGTTGGTGTTGCGCATGGCCCAACCGCTGAGGTGTCTCTGCGCGTTCTTCTCCTCGCTGGAGTAGATGAACCGCACGTAGCCGTCGGGCCATTCCTGGAAGGCGTCGAAGTGCTTGGGCTCCTGTGGCAGGGCAAGCAAGGCAGCAAGGGGGAGGGCAAGAGAATATTAGCAGGACATTGCAGCCTGATGGTTTTGCCCTGTTACAACATACATAATGGGGAAAAAAGGGCTTTTTCTGTGACCACCCAAGCAGCAGGAAAAAGAATATTGAAAGAATATCTCATTCAGAAATGCTTTATAAAAGGGGAGGGGCAGTCTGAGTTGCCACATCTCAAAAGAAAGTCAGGATCCTTTCCTCTTTTGCATTATGACCAGTAATAACACTGTCTGTTATCACAGATGCCTCTTTGCAGTAAGGTTACCCAGCTGTAAGAGATCAGCTTTATTACCAGAACTGGTCTACCACTGGTGCACCCAGGTAGGACAGAAGCTGCCATGCTCATACTTGCTATTAATTTCTCCTCGCTGTGGGATTGTGCACCTGCAGACTGGAAATTAGAAGTTTTAGCTAAGGAATGGTTTCTTCAAGTGCATCTAATATAAGTTGAATAAAGCTTCGGACAAAAAATAAAAGTTAAAAAAAATTGTCATTGTAAATGTACTTCCAATATAAGTATAGTAGGTTGGAGAAAGAAAATTTGACAAAAAAAGAGTTAAAAAGATTGGCATCTTAAATATACTTTTACTATATACATTGTAGTTTGGAGAAAGAAACTTTCAATTTGGGATGTCACTGGCTTTCCAGAGTTCCTTACCAAAATGTAATCATCAGAGCGATGAAAGAATGATGAAGATTTTAAAATCCAAATATTTACAGTATAAATAAGAGTTCCTGCAACACTTATTTAACATACATATGTACCACATATGAGGAATCCCAGTGAATGGAGGTAAACTACCAGAATTTACAGGCTTAAGCCATTCTGTAATTGCATGGGCTCTGTAAAATTAAACAAACCCTAAGATGAAAAAAGTTGTGAATTAACAATGTATTTGGAGCTCACAACTAGAAAAAAGCAGAGTCCTCATTGACAATAAAATGTCACATCAACAAACCGATGAAATATTTAGATAGCTTGAATTATAGTAGCAGAAAACAGTCAATCCAGGGTTCTTTTTGACTTTTCTTTAAATGGGGAATGAGGGAGAAGGAAACCCGCTAAACAGCAGAGCTGAAGGTTGGTTTAGGAGTTCACACACAGCTGGCCAAAGCTGTGTATCAAATCCATATTTTATTATGAGTCATTTTGTACGGACTACTGCAGCCCATCAAACCCCATATAATTATACATGAAAAGGTGCGGGAGAATTGAACCAGACGTAAAACGAAGCTTTGCTCGGGGGGAAGGTTTTTCTTGCCTGGCACCCCTGCCGCCTAGACCCGCATTATAGACAGCCGGGGATTTTTCTACCACGTCCCGACCCCAGCCCCCGGACCGGTACCTGCGGCAGTTTGGGGTCGTTGATGTCCCAGGTGAGCTTCATGCCGAAGGGCAGAGGCAGGCGGCGACCCCCGCTTTTTTATGCGATCGGGGCGTCNCCCCCTCCGCCCCCCAAGCGGACTCTGGTGCGGCTACCTGGAGATGGTGTGTGTGTGTCAGCTGAGGGGGGGGTCTTGCTTGAATCCACACCCCCCGTCCCCCCCAGCATCAGCGGGGGAGGGCGCAACCTCTGCAAATTTGAGCGGGGTCTGGAAGTCGGGGATTGCCCCTGATGTTTGATTTCGTAGCGCCTCTCGGAGCTGCCTGCGGCTTAAAAAAAGCCTCTGGAGGGAGTCAAATAGGAATAACTTGCTCTTCCTCAAATGCGGGCGTACACCTGCGCTTCGGATTTGGATTTAAACGAATTAAGTGTTTTTACGCGTGTTCTCTCTTCCCGCTGTGCTCTGTGATGCAAGGCTTAAAACACAAACCCAGAGTCAGTGCCGTACTATTCATCAGCATGTTTTAACTTACTAAAAAGTTACAGGTAACGTTTTTTTGTTACCTTTTTCTTTTAGGAAGAAATAGCTGATGGGGCTTTTCCGGGGGGAGAAGGGAGAAGATTTCTTTTTAGCTCTCGGAACCAGAAAGAAAAAAAAAAGTATGGATAACAGAGAGACGGAATCGTTGAATGGCTGGTGCTACTATAATCCTTTGAACGATCCCACCTGTTATGAAGGATTTTCTCATGTGCTTCCATCCCCTCTAAAAATTTACTGAACTTTACCTTTAGTTGTGCAAAATAAAATAAATAAAATAAAACCTAGCCTGTAGCAGAAAATGCTAGCTGTGACAACCCCCCCAGAGAGGAGTTCCCCCCCAGGCTCCTCTTTTGTACCCCTCTGCTCCGACGGGGGTCCCAAACGCCGCCACCGGGGTGCGGGGGTGGCCCTTCCCTGCCGCACAGGTGCGGCTTTTTAGTGTGGGTGCGAAAACTGGCTTCCCCCCACCTTTTTTTTCCTCTCCGGCTCGGAGCTGGGAGCCAGAGTTACGTTTGCCGAGGGAAGGTAAGCGCTGGGAGCCGTGGGAAGCACTGGCTGAGTGTCTCTCCTCCGCCTCACACGCCAGTGTACCCAGCATCACCTTGCCGTGGTTGTGTGAGGGTCCTGGGGAGGGGGCGAAGCAGCCCCGGCACCTTTTTCCCCCACCCCCTCCCTGGCTCTTGAGCCACCCCCCGCCTCGGAGCCGCAGTCCTGAGCCCCCCTGGCCATGGACCAGGTAAGCCCTTCTCCTTGCGGCAGGGAACCGGCAGCCGGGATGGGGGATGAAGTGTGGGTGGTGGGGAGAGGGGGGATAGGGACACCCGCGGGGTCCCGCTACCGCTTCTGCTGGTCGTGGCTTTGGTAAACCTCTGGTTTGGAGGCTTTGTGGGGATTTTGAAACTTTCTGTAGGATATAAGGAAGGAAAAACGGCCCTCTAGGAAAGATGGGGTGAATCTTCAGGTTTTTGGGCTTTTTTTCTGTGGTTTTCTCTCTCTTTTTTCTTTTTAAAGGAAGAAAAAAGTGAGGACCATAATAAAGGGATGAACAACAACATGGGAGCTATAGCAGAAGACTATGTAAATATCTTTTAGCTTTATCTTACAAATAGCTATGTATATATTTAAAGGTGTGTTCTTAAATGGATATGGGATGACCTAGAGTTTTTAGTATTTTAATGTAATGTGGTAGGTGCAACAGACACCTTAATCTTGTTCTCAGTAAGCGGGAAGAAATGACTGTAGTAGTTGCAGGGCCTGGTAAGAACTGCAGACTGAGAAAACTAAAGGAGTTGTTTGTTTCCTTATTGAGCATCCTTTAAGATTATTCTGTTTCAAAGGTCCTGTCTTTTTTGGAGATTAAGACTGCTATTTCACCTTCAGACGTAACGGTGAAAGTAGAGAAACAAAGTAAAAACGAATAAACAAAAGGCTTACAACTTTTAAAATAGCATTACAAGTGTTCTCTTGTAGTTAGTGCTGCAACAATTAAAATGTCCTCCTTAGTTGTTTGCTTTCCCTTGCTCCGCAGCTTGAATCGCTTCTCATTGATGCTTTTAAGGGGAAGGGATTTCAGAAAATAAGCCAACTGCTTCAGGAGAGAGAAATAGAGCCTCCCCAGAAATACAGCGAATCTCTCTTCAATCAGCTAGACAAAGCACTGAGAAAGGCGAGTACCATAAGTAATCTTAACCATTTTAACGCCTAGCTCTATGGGTATCAGACTAATGAAGCACAGCGCTCTGTGTTTCTGTAGGAGCTGGACAAGAATGAGTTCCAGAATGTTTCGCTGCTGCTGAAATGTATTCAGCTCTACTTTAAAACTGATCTTCAAGAAGGGACGAGTTTGTTTATTGAGCAAGGACTGGTAGAAAAGATGAGTATAATACTGTATACAAGTTACTGATGTGATTTAAGGTGGCTTACATCAGGAAAAGGACTCCAAGGAAGGGAGAACTAGAGGATGGCTTGTTGGCCATGCAGAAACAAAGTATTTTTTTGATATATTGCATGAGCCAAGTGGGGGAAAAATGCTTACTTTTATTTCATTACTTTCAGTACAGTAGCTAACATCGTGGCTTCACTTATTACCTCACTTCATGGGTTTATGGGTTTTTTTTCTGTTAAACTGCCAACGGAAGGAGAGGCTGAGTTTTGATGAGTCCCATTTCTGAAATTATACAGAGTTTATGAATGCATTTTAGGGGATCCAGCAAAATACAGTTTTAGCAATAGAGTTGATGAGTAGTTTGTGCTTTTAAAATTTTAAAAGCTGACATACTCTTCATGAAGTTCCCTTTTTAGGTACATAGAAACCAGATGCATTTAATCTGCAATTGCATTGTATCTTCTGGCACAATACTGATTTCAGGTTGTAATACTTGTAGCAGCAGAAATGTACTTATGCCGAAGATGAGCAATAGCTGGATCTAGCATACCTAGGAGGGGACAGTTAACACTTGCTCTCTGTTTAGCAGGGTTGTACTAAGGAGTCCTCAGTTCAAAATGTTGTAATCCTACCTTGTAATTATGCTTCTCAGGGATACAGTTGCTCAAAATTAATGTATGGAGAACTTACAAGTTTTACCAATTTGAGCTCTGTATCTCCAGTGAAGCATAGATTTCTAGTTAGCCATAGGTGTGTGATGCTGTGCAATGTGTTTAATAACATAAGTATTAAAATAATGACTTTGAAAAAGCTTCATGAATTTTTAAAAAAATATTTCACTGTGAATTGATGTCCTCTAGAAATTTCCACAGGAGTTTGAATGCCCCTAGCACTGTGCATTGTGTCAAGGAGGTCCTGAGCACCAAGAGTGGGTGCCTTGAGATGAGAAAGAAAGATAAAAGGAGGGAAGTGGGGGGGATAAGTCCTGCTGAGTGAGTGTGAGGATGGCACTTTTCATGTCCTCCTAGCAAAATTCAAGCTCCTTAATGCTGTGTAGCTTTTGATGCAGTTACATGATTCTGAAGTTCAAGGACTAAAATAAAACATGTCTATGTGTGTAAGCCTTCCTGCAGATATATCTAGTATAAGAATTATTAACTGTTCTTCCCAGGTTTTAACTGATTTTTTTTTTAACTTTTACCTGGTATCTTGGTTTGAAAGAACAAGAGCGTTTCTGATCCTCATTGACCCAAACGAGAATAAATTTCTGATGTTACTACTTGAAGACTTCTTTGACTCTGCATTGGTATGTACGTGCATTAAGGGGGCAGAAGGGTTGCCTTTCTTGGATAAAAAAGCCATCATTTGCAAACAGTTTTCTGTTAAAAAATGAACAGTCACGCAGACCTTGTGCCCCGGGACTGAGCCTGGGATGTGGCTCAGGTGGTGGTGATGGGCAGTGTCCAGGTGTGTGCTCTGGGCTGGTGTCAGGCTGAGGTTTGAGACACCTGGGAGAAACTGCTGCAGGGGGGCTGCCCAGAGCTGCAGCGGTTTCTCATTTTCTAATGTGAAGCCAAGTGCTTGTTTTTGCAGGAAAATGTGCAAGAAGTTCTGATGCATTCTGCAAATAAAAGCTTTTGTGCTGAAGCTGTCTTTTAAAAGCACAAGTTTCTGACACTGAGCTGCACCTTATGTGCAAATGTGTTTGCCAAGGTGGTCCTGGTGATTTGTTCCTGTGGTATTTAAAACAGCTGACTGACTTTTAAAGAATAATCTGAGCTGCTCCCAATTCTCATTTAGGTTTCTATTTTAAATATTCGTAACTTTAAAGGTATCGGAGGCTTAGTGATGTAAACTTTCAGTGGGAAGAATGCCTTTAGCTTCCTCCTCCAAGCTGTTCCCCCAGTCTTGTCTGTAGCTTGCTGGAACTGTGTCACTTTGTGTGTCAGAACTTATTTGGATAATCATGACTCCTTTTAGGAGACTTGATAAAAGATATTTAAGCAAAATCAAATTTTCTTCTTTCTCTACTAACCATATTGAAATTATATGAAATACTCTCTAAATTATTTATTTGTCAAAGTTTGATTTCTTTGTCTTCCATGTCCATTTTTTCTATATGTTTTCACTGTGGAGGATTAAGTGGTTTTTTTTATTTGTGTTGTAGGTTTTTGTTCGTTATTACTTTTAATTTTCCTCAGTGGACTTTAACACTTCAGATATCATATGTTATGATATCTAGTACTGGAGTGTGTAAACATAAAATGTGTTTTTACATAGGCCCACATATGCAATAAAAGTAATGAAGTGATACCATGATGTGGGTTTCCAGGGAAGCTAAGGGCATTGCACTCTTGAATGCTGCTGAAATCCCTGGGGAAGTGGGTGCTTCATTCTGTTGACCCTTCCTGCATAATGCTAGCCTGTATGATCGGGGTGAGCATAAGTGACATCCCTGTGTCAGGTGGCACTGTGCTTTTCCTGATGTGGATACACTGATGTTTTATGTTATTTAGCCCCTGAAAGGTGTGACAGTGGGGACATAAACACCTCAGCACTTTGAGTATTGCTGTTCTTGGGTTGTCATGTCTTAATGAAGGCTTCCTTTACTTTTTCCATCAGGTGATTTGCAAGTGCAGTAATGAAGGTCAGTATTTTTTTTTTCCATTCCTTGATATCCTGAGTCTCAGTCTAAGGAACATGTTTCTTTATTCTGCTTGAACTCTACCCCCTTTCTCTTCTCCCCTCCATTTCCTACCTCCTCCTCCTCTCCTCTCTGCAATGCTTTCTTCAAATTCTCCTGCTGATTTCTCTCTGGTTAATTTTCATTAACGCTTACATCAGAGCACAAAGCCTTTTACTGTTTCTTTTTTGTTTGCTTGTTTTAAATATGCTGGAAAAAAAATAATCTAGCTGTGGTATCTTGTTTGAATGGTCGGCATCAAATATTTCACTTTGATCAGAGTAAGTGGTGCTTCTGAAAGGAGTTCAGGCTAGATGGTCTGCTTTTGTGTATCTATTCCTAGTGGCTTCAGGTGTTACTCCATTGCTGAAGGCTACCACCTCTGTAGAATAACATGGTAACTCCTTCACCCATCCCAACTAGGCAAGGGGATGTCTGTCTGTCTGTCTCTTATTCATTGCAGTGGCAACATTTTGTCTGTGGCTGCTGCAAATGGCTTTCCAGCAGGGTGGGGGAACAGGTGCCCTCAGAAAGAGCAAGTATCTGTGTGCCCAGACATCCAGGCTCACCAGTCATGTAAAAACAAAGTGTTACATTGTGGGCCAGGTAACTTGAGCTTGTTCATCTTTGTAGCTTATTCTAGCGGGAGCAGAATGAGCAAGAGTGTATTTGGGTTAATACTCTAGTGGTTTGTTCTGTTGACTTTGACAAAAGCTGTATATTATGGATTTATCTCTTGTGGTTAGTAAGTAGCTTTTCCTTTCTGTACCTGTTTAAATAGTTACCCAGCTCAGCAGTTAAAGTATCTGGAGCTTTTGTTACAGAGAAGTTAGGAGTTCCCTTTTCTGTCTAGGATTAGATTGTTGGAAGCTTTGTTTTAAAATGCATTCCCAGCTGGGATATTTTAACTTCTTCAACACAACAAACTGTAGTTGGTTCACCTATCTCTTATATGGAGACTAGCTCATTGCTAGCTGTAACCTTTCAAATGATTTTTCTAGGGAAGAAAGAGCTGGTGAATTTATTTTTACCTGAACTAGGGCACCTAGTGACAGAAGAAAGTATTTACTGTGCTCTGCGTCAGGAGGTAAGACTCCTACTAGGAGAAGAAAACTACAGATACATGTGCACACAGGAGTGCGTAATCAGATACA
Source organism: Stercorarius parasiticus (assembly GCA_013396915.1). Lineage (NCBI taxonomy): Eukaryota > Metazoa > Chordata > Aves > Charadriiformes > Stercorariidae > Stercorarius > Stercorarius parasiticus. Next base: position 244,660 of record VWZL01001112.1, on the reverse strand, counting down.
AAATGTGAAAAATGTGTTACTGAATTATTTCCCTTACTTTTCTGCACCTTTTTCTGTGTGGGGGGAAAGGCTTTGAGGACCCTCAACTCTATACTCGATAGTGTCCCACGGGAAGAGAGAAAGAAATTCCCTCTGTCTGAGGAGATGTGCTCGCTCACGTAAGTGGCTTTCCCTCCGGGTCCTGTAGCTAAACACCACCGTCCCTGCAACAATGTTTAAAGTTATTTCCACTTTAACTGGTTGTATTATGTTGTTCCAGGAAAGACCTTGCAAAAACTATACTGGAGGCCGGTGGTAAGAAGTATTTAGCGGTTATTCTTATGAAAGTATGGTTCTCTGGCTTTACTTCATCTGCTTATTTATTGTAGATGGAATTATAATTTAAATTATTTCCTTATCAAGATTTTTGTGGAGGAAAATCAGGTGGTACTTTAAGAAAACATTAATCAAAAATTGTTAGGTGCAACAATGTGTTAGTTCTTTCTGATTAGTATTAGTAATTTGTGTTAACTAGTAAGAAAAGCTAAACTGAGGTATGTAGAAAGGCAATTAGACCAGCTTTATGTATGTGTTTACAAACCATGCTTCCTGTTAGCCTTAAAAAAATAAATTTTAACTACTTCACCACAATGTGGACAAATTGCAGTTAATAAGGTTTATGGCCTCTTGAGTGAAATCTTTTTTGTTATCTCCTAGTGATAACACTTTCTAGGTCGTTACCGTGGTATGTCAAATGTAACTGAATCCTGTTGAGTTAGCGATGAGGCTTCACTCTCATCCCCTCCCTGATCCCCAGGAACATCACGCACTCGTGCGTGTCATGGTTAGCGGTGCTCTGCATCTTGACCTTGCTGAGCCAGGGGGAGCTGAGGGTGCCTGGAGATAACAGTTGGCTCTTACCCCCAAGACACTCTGTGTTCCTAGGTGAAACTGAAGCTGGCTGGTGAATACGACTCTGTAGTATACAAGTGCAAGAGTAGCAATGCTATAACCCTCTGTTATGCTGGGGGGTGATATTTATCCTGTGCTTATGTTTACCACATAGATTATGACCTTCAGGTTGCCCTTTCAGAAGCACTTTGTAGGTTAATGACAAAAAAATGGAGGGATGACCTTGTTCACCACTGGTTTGAAGATAACTATCTTGCTGAAGCTTTCAAAGAGATCAAGGATAGAGAATTTGAGACGGTGAGGGTCCTTATTTTGAAAACAACATACTTGACAAGTCTGTATAGGGGCTAGTTTTGGTTGAGTTCAGTCAGGATGTCCTTGTAAGAAGTTCCTACAAAATTGATTTTATAAATACACAAAGTTATTTAGCTATTTGTGGATGGAGGTTTGTGTTTTTAATTTTTTAATCTGGCAAATATAAAATGGCATATTGTTAGAATAGCTCTTATTTCTAAGTTATTTTACTTCTAAAGCATAAATAAGTTAATTTTTGTGGCTTATGTTTGGAGGCTTGCTGGTCATAAGTTGGGTCCAACCATTTGTAGCAACTTCAGTGTTTCTTCCCCAGTGGCCTTTGGCATGACACTGACTAGCCAAAAGCGTATAACTGGAGTAGAGGTTACACAGCCCAATAGAATAACTCTTTGCAAGGAGATGTAGCCTGACTTTTTTTAATAAGATATCATTTATCTTGAAGGACTGCAGAAAATTTCTTAACCAGCTAAATGAAAGGCTTGGGGATGAAAGAAGGTAAGCTGTGAACCAACAGACAAAACTGGTGCTGTCATTACTGCGGGGGCGCGGAAAGTGAGGGTTGTAAACTGACCTCGGTTATATTCCAAAGAAAAGGATTTGCATCACGTATATGAATAATTAAGTCCTTCTTAAGAAAGAAGTTTTATTATTTTTATGGTGGTTCTTTTGAAAGTGAAATTAATGAAGACAATGCATTATTACTAAAATACTACATTCTCTAAGCTTCTCCAAGCTTATTTTACTTTTAGGAATTTATTAATTTTTTTTGACAATAAGGTTAGTAACCAATCTTAATGATTTTATCTTTCATAAAGTTGGACTCTGATGTTGAATGTATCATGTGAAGTCTGCTTTTCTTTCAGAGTCTATTCATTTCCTTGCATATCTGCTTTTGCTGACATGAACGAGGTAAATAGTCCTTAACACTGTGACACCTTCCCTACAGTGTTACTGCTGTTAAAATGTTACTTTCTGTGGTATATGGTTTTGTTTTTTACTTCCCTGTTTTTTGTCAGAGAGCCTAATTTTCTGGAGTGTAGAGCATAACCTTCTGTTCTAGTTGTACAGCTTGCTTGTTTGTCACTTAGTTCCCAACTTACTGCTGCTGACTTTGCTTTTGTGTCAGCCAAAGGGTAGAGGCAGTGCTTCTCTTCATGGTGGTGACAGAAGAAAGATCTCTAAAAGGAAACGGGAGGACAGGACAACTCTGATTCCTCCGGCAGAGCTGCTCCCAGACTGCCAGAAAACAAGATTAGCCTGACGCCTGTGTAGGAGAGGTCATAGTTATAGATCCTGCAGATTGCTTTACTGGTCTTAAAGTAAATGTATTTGTGGCACCGTTCCTGACATCAAATCAAAACCAAGTCAATGGAAGCCAGTTCCACTCCTTCTGCTTATTTCAAGTGCTCAGAAACACAGAAAACTTTCAGAGACTCTTTCCTGCCACAAACGCGTGGGCATTTGCGTGAAGTATTGCCTGTCCCTTGGCTGATGTAGAGCAACATCTGACTCTGTGGGTACAGTTGGGTGAGCAGTAGGCTGGCAACCTACAGGTTGATCCCAACTCTAATTTCTGTAAGGTATGCATGTGTGTACACATATACGTAGGGCAACTTCTTCCCATTTTTTCTTGTTAAAGAAAACTGAGAATAAGACAGCAGTTGTGGGGTTTTCCGGGAACGGCAGCACTGCTGTTGTGCTTCTGCAGGTGAAGAAGCCATCAGACGAGAAGCTGGAGGAGTTCTGGATTGACTTCAATACCGGTACCCAGAGTGTGACTTTCTATGTGGACAGTAATGAGGTAATAGCAAAGCCCCAGTGGCCTTGGGCTAGCTACCAAATGCAGTGGGTTGCTTGCTCAGCCCTTCTGATGTGGTGGTTTTGGTTTTCAAAGGGTGCTCTCTGGGAGTCTGTGAGGCTGTCGAAGGAAGCAGTTAGCAGTTACAGCCTGAAGGGTAAGGTTTTCCAACCAGCGTTATCCTCTGGCTGTGGGCTCGCAAGGCAGAGGGAGCCAACCTAAAATCTCACCATCACCAAAGAGAGTTCCTGTATTTCCCCCTCTCCCTGTTGCGCACTTCAGTGGTCACCTTGCACCAGCTCTGCTTGTTGGACTGTCTGCGGGCCCATAACCTACCCGCTTGAGTCGAGGGGTCAGTTTATAGATGTGCTAGGGAATAGCATAATCATCTAGGTCTGGTGAGAAAGAAATGAGTGAACGGAGTAATTGGAAATGTGTGGGCAAGATATAAAAGAGACTGTTTAAAAAAAAACAAACCCAAGAACAAAACAACCCCCCCCGACTTTTGGGTTTTTGGGGTGATAGAATGAATGTCTTGCTCTAAACCAGATTTAATTGCTTTTTTTTACACAGAGGAGGATGGGCAAAATATTGTTAAAATTTACATGAAGATTCCCGCTACTCTTAACAAAACAGAAGCAACAAAAATCAAAATATCTTTCAGTGCAAAGTTTGAAATCTTAAGCGTACTTAGAAAAGTCCTGGGAGATGAAAAAATGATGGTAAGCTCTTAGTATGAGTTTTTCTTTTCTAAACTGTATCTTGATATGCATTGGGCAAAACCACTCAGGTTGTTTTTTTTTTGGGGTGGCTTTTTTTTCATGTCTCTATCATATATCTGTCATCGCCTTGAGGATTTATGACTCTCTGTATAGATGTTCTTAGCTTTGGCCTGGAAGAGAGATTAAAGGTGTTAGGAAAGAAGTTTTAGGGGACACAGATTTAGGGTTTAGAAGCTGGAAAGTTAAACTGGTTTGTTAATCAATTCAGTGTGATATGATTATTTTTCCTGAGTTTCTGAAGCAGGAAAATAAAGCGTTTAATTTCATAACTTGAAGTATATACATTCTCTTATATTAGCTCAAAGCATTACATTACACCGGATGAGCAAATTGTGACACAAGAACCTAGAGAAGAGAAACAGAATGTTGCAAGACACAAATCTTTGACTTTATGTATGGTACTTCTAGATTAAAAGTAGAGTACTCTTAAAACCTCAAGTTTTTAATAAGCTAATGTAAAAACAAAAAACATGGGGGGTGTTTTTTTTTTAAAAATGTTAATATGGCTAATTTCTTATACTTGTGATTCATCCACACAATGTGATTGGGGTTTGCATAAAATCTTACATGTCAGTAAATAGCCATAGTAGAGCAGCTGTCACTTATCCTTGCAGGAGCCGAGACATTTCCAAATGGTCAACTCCACTATCATCCAATGATTTGACAATGAATTGTTGCTGGCGATAAACAACTGTTAGTTACATTATTAAGTAGCTGACTTCACTAGATAAAGATTCTACTGTTTTTAAGGTCACTTTCACATGAGATTAATTCACACCAACAGATAAATTTGGTTGAAGAGGAGTCTGTCCATGCTGGGAAGCAAACCAGGCAGAATGAAGCAGGTGATTTCTTAAATTATTATTTTATGAAGCTTAAATTGTTCAGTTTTGACATGAGTATCTTCACTTGCAGTCCACAGCTTGTGGTTAACCACGTTAAAAAAAAAAAAATAAATGGGGCAACCCCCAAGCTCAATCTTCTACTGTTCATATCTCCTGAGCCTTGGTAACTGGTGTTTGTGGTGGATGCTGAGTCTCTCTAGCTCAGGGAGTGAGGATGGGGCACCATGGCCATGTGCTGCTGGGCGTGCATGAGCAGAAGAACGGCTCGTGGAGGCTGGGTCTGTGCACCAGCAGGTAGCCTGGCATGGCACATCTCAGCTGGTGGCAGACCTCTGACATGGAAAGAGAGTGCAGTAGGGTTTCTCCACCTGCAGTGCAGTGGGATGCACATATCTATCCTCCCTTGCTTGCCCCGTGTGTGGTTCCTGGTTTGGCTGTGCTGTGCGGGTGCCTACGCGAGATTCCCCTCAGGAGGGGACCGTGGTGTCTGTGTGCCCATGGGCGCACAGGTCCTCTGATGGACCAGCGCTTGCACCTTGGCACTTAATGTGTTCTCTCCTCTGTGCAGCAGGTGTGTGTGGTCAGGCAGCCTCTACCAGGGCTTCCTGTAGGGAGGCCACTTCTGTTTCTTTCCAACAACAAGACATGATAGAAAATGGTGTGCTCCAGTCCCGTTAGCCCATGCAGAGCAGATGATGCCCTGGAGGTGCTGGGGACTGTTGTGGAGGTGAAGCCAGGGGAGCAGAAACACTCACCCACAGACCCTGTTTGTAGGGGGATGAGCAGTAGCTCAGGTCCTCTCTGCAGGAGGTGACCTGCTGTCATATGCAGGGGCATTGCGAGTGCTGCTCTAAATACCCTGTGTTGCAGGGCTGTCTCTCTGTGTGCCCCAACTACAAACGTACCTGTGTGCCTTACAGTAGGAAAGGCTCTTAGCTGGACCTGGAATAGCCATTATTTCCTTCTTCTCACTAGCCTACAGCCAACACTTTGTATTTCTTTGAGTTGGGAATGTTGAATTTTCTGTAATCAAATGGTGTCACTTTCCATGCTGAGAGTGAATATCTGCAGGGTGTTTCCTCCCAGGATCGCTGGGCTGAGTTTAATTTTGTTGCAAATACGATAGATGTTGAGGGAACACAGAGTCTGAAGTAAAGGCATGATGCTTGGGTGCCTGCCCAAAAGGAAGGTCCAAGCCCAGCACTTGTCCAAGGGGAAGACAAAGTGGCTCCTTCCTTTCCCTCTACCCTACTCTGAAGTTCTGCTGCAAATCCCCACCAAGGCTGTGATCCATAGTTTGAGGAAAAAGCTGCTTTCAGCACAAAAGCAAGAGGCATACCTGATCAAAATTGGTATTAATTGGGAAATGTTTCCTCAGCTCAATTTCAGTATCAGTTTGGGAGGTGGCTTTTTTCTGTATAGTTGTCTGAAGGCTGGGATATGTCCTTGCTACCAAATTGGCTGTACTTCAGTTTTTAAAGTGATTATTTTTTGTGTGGATTATTCCTTGGTGTAACTCACTTAACAAATCTTTCCAAGTCTTCTAAGACAATGAACTCGCAGCTCTTTCTACTGCTACAACCCACCATCTCAAAGTGAATCACAAGTTTGAAGAGCTCTTAGGTTAGGTAGCGTTCTTTCTGTGCTTATGTTAAAAGCAAATTTTTACTTTCCTCCTAGTTACTGTGCATTTCAGGTTCCTCCAGGTGAATACCCGAAAGAGATACTTGTAGCTCTAGATGTCTGAGACAATAACTTCTTCAGCAGTCCTTCCCGTTTTCCTCTGGTTATAACCCAAAATGAGCTAGAATGGAAATCCTCCAGATTCTGGAGGTGCAGGTGAGGGAGAAGCTCCTTCATCAGTGTCCACCATGAAGCATTCAGAGGTACAAGGTGGGCACTACTACTTGAAGCAATCAAGCAGTAGAAAGGGCAGAAGGTAATTCATCTGTAGTGAAACAACTTTTGCAGTTGCCTGGTGGAGATTCAATGGAGGGAAATGGAGATGGTGGAAGATCCTGCTGGTCTGTTCTTTAGCCAGACACAAAGGCTTGTTCTGTGTCTTCAAGAGCTAAGAATGAAGGTAGCAATAAGACGATAAACTTATTCATACAGTGTGAGGGGCTTAAAAGGAGTAGGGTCAAGATGTTTATTTAGTATTGCAATTCTGCACTAGGTAATTTGGAGATGTTTGGTGTTTTTGTTCTATTAAACAAGATCTTGATGTTTGTGCCTAATAAGTTGTATTGTTATGCTTTTATGCACATGTGTAAGAATGGAAAGGAAATGCGTGTGTGTGTGTTCAGTAACCGCAACAAAGTTCTCGCCCCGTTGCTGTCCTGCAGTGGTACCCGAGTCCACTAATCCAGAGGGCAGGAAAGATCCTTCAAACTCTAAAAACATGGACTCTCTATCAGACAGCTTAACCTCTCAGCAGAGCCAACAGTTAACAGGCACTGTACCAGTAAGTGTTTGGTGTATGGTGAAACAGTCCTTGTGCCCCCTTTCCCCTTCCTCTAGTCTGCTTTTTTATCAGGTGTGGTTAAAACCTTCTTTCAAAGAAAACTAGTTTGTACCCAGATATGACAATGTTTTCAACCTCCATCTTACATTGGTGAGAAGTCAGCACAAATGCTTGCCTCCAGAGCTACAATTTTGGCAAAACTGCTTTAAAAAGAAAATAAATTTTGCTCCCTCTTATAAGGGGATGGTGAGATGCTCTTAGTGAGAAGCTTATAGTATTGCTTATGTGCAACCTAAAATGTTTTTTTTTTTTGTGTGTGGTTAATGGTGAACCTGTCATCCAGCTGTTGCCACAGGCTAGCACTGAAAATCTCTGTCCCCCCCTTCCCCAAAACCTACACTTCTTTGTTGGTCTTGTGCATGCTCTGTTCATGGTTTCATGTCTCCAAGCAGAAAATGGTTAATTCTGGTGTCACCATGATTACAGTGAGCCAGCAGACTGATGCGGAAGATGCTAACCAAGGCTCAGGTCAGGCATGGCTCCCTTCAGTTCCTTAAGTCTGACCCAGTTGTGTGTCACCCAGGTGACATGGTGAAGGCTCTGCTTTTGTGGGCCTTACTGCAAAAGCAGATAAAGCATTTAATAGTAGCTCTAGAGGGTGAAGCTGTAGTTTCCTTGCCTCCTTCAGCAAAAAAGACCAAAACGCCACCTCCAAGGATGAAAACTAAGCCTAGGTGAGTGTCTCTCAGAAAAAGTTGCAAGGTCTGTTTTTTCTGGTTTTGTTTTTTTGTTTTCCCTCCCCTGGGGTTTTAATGCATATGATTTTGAGGTTTATTCCATCAGTTATTAACTCGAAAACAAAGATTCTATTTTGCCACCTGCTGGTTGTCCAGAGTTAGAGCACTTTGGTGTTGCAGAATGGTGATTGGTTACTGGCTTGGTGGCTACTTTGGTGTGACCTGTTAATCCAAATACAAGATGAGCATACAGTTGTATTGCAAAGTTTAACTTCAGCCGTGTAACCGGAGCTCACCAGATATGTAACTGTTCATAATGAGGACGATGACTTTTGTGAAAGATCATGTGAATTTGAGTTCACCTTGGCATTAGTAATACCTTTTTTCAGAGCTTTGCAGGACAGCATTTCTTAGGGTTAATGAGTTGGCCTTCTGTAGAGCTACTGATTAGCTCTTCCCTATACACTTTTTAAATCACTGCTTTGATACTAATTGGTGCAAGTGTTTTTTCCTCTTAGTACTTCACAAACTGACTCTTTGGGCTTTAAATGAACAGCTCCTCAGCACTGCATTCCCCTTATGTGTCCTCTTGTCCCCAGTGAGAAGCCCCTGGAAGAAGAACCCATGGAGGAATTGACCTCCGTGACACCAAAGGTATGTTTGCCTTGGGGCCCACCTGAATGAAGAGACATAGGGCAGGGAAGAGGTGCTCTGGTGGAGTTGCAGAAGAAAGCTGGAATGGGCTGAAGCCCTCCTGCCCTTGAGTGGTGTCCTAAGCCCATGTAGTGTCATTTGTACCTGATGTAACATGCCATTCAGCACCAGGAGCAAGCTGCAGAGGGTAATGGCCGCTGGCCTCAGCCTAGCGTGGCCCAACCACATAATTCAAGTTCAGCTGAGTTCATTCAGTATATACCTCCTGGTGGTGGTGTGCTGTGCTTTTGTCCAGGAACATATGTGGGCAACCAGCCTGGCCCTTTGGGACAAACTCACATATCACAGTCTTAGGCATGGTCTGCAAGGGCAAAGGTTTGTTTTCTGAAGGGAAGCGAGTCTTGGAAGTCTACAGACATATTTATGCAGTTTTGTATCTGAACTCTAATGATCCTCTCGCACTAGATCTGTCTCTGTACTCCTGGCATAGGAGCTTGCAACCTGGGTAAATTTAACAATGAGTAACTGAGAGCCACCTGTAGTTGTGTTTCTTCAGACAACTTGCGCACTTGGAAACTTCTATTGATGTGTCTAGGTATAAAAAAAAATAATCTATGCACTACATGAGAGAAATTAAACTTCCAAAGCAATAGTTTTCATTTGGAATAAGAAATCACATTTTGGACTTGTTCTTGGGTTTACATTTCCATGGACTATGTTTAGATTCAAAGCTTTTGAACTCCTCCTTTCTATATCCTCACCCTCCTAGTTTTTAGTTCCAGGACTCCAGTACTTTCTAGTAGGAAAGAACTGCAGGAAACTGAGATGGATGGCTGTTGCAATAGGAGTGAATGATGTTTCCTGGCGCTTCTTACCTTTGCTTTTAGCAGGCTCTAGGATAAGAATGTAACTTTGCGTATTGCAGTTTTAGATCCTGCAACTACCTTTCTTTTCAGAAGGATGTTACCGGGGAAAAGAGAAACAGAAAAACAAGTTTGGCCAAGCAGAGGACTGAAGGCAGGTATGACACACAAGCCCCGTACTTATGCAGGGTCTCACGTACCTCGTGATTTTAGACCATTTCTAGCACTAATGGAGGGAGGGAGTGCCCATGAGCTTGGGTTGTCTGAACAGAACAGAGAGCAAAACAAGCAGGAGGCTATGAAGGGTCATAATGTCTCAGTAGGAACCTTTGGGTCCCCAAGACAATAAAGACTTTAGAAGCTAATGCTAGGCTGCCAAAAAAATGCCCTCACTTCAGTGATACTGTGTCAAGTTGGCTTTTCCATTTTTTCCTCACCCAACTGTAATCCTGCAGTGAGTTGGGTTCTGAGTGGCAGCTTTTTTCACAAATACCTAAGCTTTTTCAGATATTGTCCCAGTTCTTTGGCGTCGTGTATCCTAGAATTTCAGGACTGTCTCTTTCTCGGTTTGTCCCCTTCCCTCACACCCATACATGAACGGTCTGCTCATGTTCAAAGCTAGTGGCACTGCCTGCAGAAGCACTCAAGAGTTTGAGGACCATGTGCTGTCTGCGTCACTGGAAGTTTGTCTTGTTGCACCTTCCTCCTGCGCTTTCTGCCAACCAAGTGTTGTGTGCAAGTTAATGCCTGCTGCTGGGCGAGAGAGTAAATGAATTGTACGTGAGGATCCCTGCTGCCATTCTGGCTGCTCTAGGGCTTCCTTGGGTGTCCTGCTTAAGACTACTGGCTCTTAGCTTAAAAAAACAAGTGTTCAGATGTTTTTTTTTCTTTTTATTGCTTGGAGATAAGAATTGGAAAACGCGATGCAGGACTTCATCATTACTACGAGTTCTGTGTTTTAAGACCAAATAACTTGATGCAGCAAATACTGTAAACAGGACTAGCACTGTAGAAGTTAGAGCTGGAGAAGGTTTTAGTTCGGTCGTTCTGCTCCCTCTAGTGTTTTACGTGAGAATGACCATGTTTTTCCTTCAGGAAGCTTTAACGAGAAGAGTTTAAGTTCTTTAGTCTTCTATCCTTTTGCTTATAAGAAGGGAAGGGTGTACTGTATGTGGAGAGCTAATTGTAGGATTTTTTTAAAATAGCTGCGATTTGGAGAAAGAAATAAAAGTACTCTTCATCTCAATTGTTGAAAGGCATGGAAAAAAACTACATGCGTACAGAGAAGTGATTAGGGAACAAACATTAAGTACTAGAATTTTCAAAAGGGAATTAAATGGATTTTTTTTTCCTTTTAAGTACTTGTGAAATTTTATCTTTAAATTCATTCATGACTTTTCTACCACGTACTATTAGCGATGTGTGGAAAAAAAAAAATATCCCTCCACTATATAAACATGGATAGGCTAACCTGTTTGTATCTTCTGCATATTTCCCTTAAAATTAAAAATTTGTCATCGAAAGAAATAAAGTGTGAGAATTATGTAAGACGATAATGGAGACTAAGAAGGAAAGGAACAAGTATTTCTTAGAAACTGAGTAAATAGCATTTTTAAGCATATAAAGTATTTGAGTGTTTACTGTATAACAGAGTTCATAAGAGAGTGGGGGGAAAAAGTTATTCCCCCCGTATTCTCAATGAAGTTCTATAGGGTAACTGTTCATGATAGTATGTCACTGCCATGTATACGTTGCCTTGCAGGAAGGACTTCTATGACTTTGAAAACTCAGATTCTGCAAGTCATGAAAAGGTAAAGTCATGGTAGAAGCCATTAGGAGATACACTAAGGTCCCAGCTCAGCAGCTGACAGAGTGGTAACTTGAAACGGGATATCTCAGCAGTGAGGATGGACATGCTGTTCTAGCAAAACAGGCAACTGGCAATCTGAGGTTCTCTTTTTTCCTGTATGGTGCTATACGTGGGAATATTTTTTTGAGGGGGATGGGGAGAATGCTCATCACTACTTGAATTTTGTGGTGAGTAAAGTATGATAAAACCAACTGCAACAAATTTGAGCTGTTGGTTGAGTGAGGCCAAGGGATATTTTTGCGATTGAAGGCTGACCTCTGTTTGTGTTTTACTGAATATTGAAAGCAGATTGCCGAGCATCCTTTGCTTCATGCTCCTGGGCTAAACCAGAAGAGATTGAAATCTGTTTTGAGCCATACTTTGCATGTTGGGAATCCCTGGTTAAAGCCAGTCCTCACAAAACCTGTGTTGGAAACTCTGCCTGACTTTTATATTTGCAGACTGTTAGGAAAATCGACTAAAAATGAGTGGCTCTGCCTGCTTTGAAACTTTGACCAGTGTGGGTTTCCCCAGGAAGCTGAAAACTTGCTCCTGGTGGCTTCCATCAAGGTGGCTCCACCATGCAAACTCTTTGGCTTTCAGCCTCTTCCCTGGAGTGCGTGCTGTCACTGCTGCCTGTTAATTCAGAGGCGATGGGTGCTCAATGGGACACCCCAAATTTCTGTTATAAACTGGACACCGACCAATCCTCGCTACTGCCACTGGGTGTCAGCATGAAACCCTGCTTCGTGGTACCCTGCCCTATGTCCCAGCAGCCCTGTCCAAAGGTTGTCCAGGTACTGTACGCTGCTACTAGTGGTGTTATTGCTTAAAATGACGCTTCTTATGGCGTTATTGCTTAAAATGAGCATTACTCATAAAGCAAGGAAAAGAGAAAGTAATTTTATTTAAGAAGACAGATGTTGGCCCGTTATAATTTATGGCACTTCCAACGAACAAATCCCACTCCATTAAAAAGTTGAATTTTCATGCTGGATTTGTAATCCATTCCTCCTCTAGCCTTTCTGAGTTCTGATACATTTTAATCTTGTAGATTATTTCATGGGGTAATTGGACTTTAAGACAAACACCTGCTTCTCTTTTAGGTTGCTGAAGCCAAAGGAAAGATTCTTGGCCAGAAAGTTTCTTCTCAAAATCAGAGGTACAGGATTATACACGTACCATTTATGAACCTTTTGTTCCATGAAAGAAGAATTCATTGCTTCAGTTAGGCTGTTTTAAGTTGGGATCAAAAAGGTTGTGTGATGTTTCTAGTAAAATAGTTCCTTGCTTAGCTGCCACGGTATCTGTGTATGTTATCAATACTAATATTTAAATAGTACCTGAGAATATAAAAGTTACTAGAGAGAATGACTCCTGTCCACTTTGACAGTAATAAGACTTTAACTCTTAAACATCCTCCTTCCCTGATCATATGCCTAAATTACCGATTAAATTTTTGAAAAATGCTTAAACCCTCTGCCTTGACTTGGCCACTTCCAGTTATAGCAAGCTCCCAGGGACTTGCCACCTCTAAGGATGTAGCCTATTTTTTTTCTTTTAAAAGGAGTCTTCTAGGTATCCCTGGATTGCTACTTTCAGAAACGAACCAAAGAAGAAAAACTTGGCTAAAGACTGTGCATTAACAGTTTGGTTCTCCTGCTGATCTCTATAGGAACCCCCCTGCCATTGCTATTTGGCTGTGCTCCTTCTGCGCTGTGCTATTGCAGCATCTGCTAGTCTAACTCAGGTCTTTGTGGGTTACTTGGCAGGAATTATGAAACAGGAAACAAGAATGAGGAATCAAACACGCTCGAGAGAAGGCTGGTAGGTTGTGGGTGCTTTGATTGCTGTGTGTATCCGCCTGTACGAATTGGCTGAAGTTTAAGGCTTACCCAGCCCAGAGGTGGAGGAATGTGAGGCTGGTAGCCTCAAAATGGCCCGCTTGTTGCTACTGAAAGCAGTGCTCAGGGTGCGCCAGGACTGCCAGACCCACGAGCGAATGTCTGCGTTCATTTTTTTTCTCACTGTGCTCTTGGCTGCAGCTCAGGCATGCCAAGGCTTTCCTCCTTGTGAGAGCTCTTTTATCTGGATGCAGGAGGCAAGGGGAAGATGAGGATGGAGGATGCTGTAGACCCCATGTTGGCAAAGGGCAAGCATGTGCCTCTTGGTATTTTTATACTGCTGTTTTTGACAGATTTCACAGCTTAAAATACTTTAGGTCTTGCACTGTGGGGAGTAAGAAATGGAATAATTTGGGAGTAACTGAGGGGGAATGGTTGGGGGGCTTCTGGGTAGAGAGAGGGAGCTGATTGCACAGGACTCACTCTTAATCATGTCTTTAGTCCAATTACAGGAAACATCTTTTCTCTGAAAGCAACAATGAAAACACAAGTACTGGTCAGAGTGAAAAAAGCTGGATCCTTGAACCTCAGAAACGGTCATTGCCAAAATCTCTTGACTATACCCGAAAAAGACCCAGGGTGAGAAGTAAATTGAAAGGTGAGCTTGGCCCCCTGTTGAGCACAATGTACTGCAGATAAGGAAGTGGCTGATGATTTGAGGAGGAGGATTCAGAGCAGGCTTGAGGCTGGCAGTGAGGGGTGCCCCGTGGAGGAGGTGCCTTGTGCACCCTTGTGCTCAAAGAACCAGGCTCCTGTCCCCTTCCCTCCAGTGAACATACTGGGGTTCAAACATCTAGTTGGAAATTTGGCACCTAAATGTCTGTGTGGGTGCAGCCCTCTAATGGGGCTGAAGAGCTCATGGGTGCTGACCTGATGGCTGCATTAGTGCTTTTGAATATAAGGAGAGAAGGATCTCTCTGGAGCTGTCATACCTCCTCCCTACAACTTTCCACTCCTCATTTCGCATGTCAATTGTATTTCTGGTGAATAAAACTTAAGAAACCACACAGCTTGCAGACCATGGCACCCTGCTCCCCTGTTTATACATTGACAGGTCAATTGTCCTCAGAGTGATTGGCAAAATCGGGTGTGATAATCTCTGATAGCATCCTCTGCTCAGCCTTGACAAACAGCAGACCTCCCCTGTGGCCATGCTCCATGGCCATGTCAGCTTCTGGGATCTCCAAATTCAGACTAAATTGCCCAGAAAGAGTTGGAATCTCTCTGTCTCTCTCATGGAGGATGAGCCTTGCTCAGGTAGCTGATGGTTTCTGTAGGGATGAAAAAGCAAAAGAAAGTTGAGGGAGGAATTATGCTTTATACTGTGTTTCCGTGGAAGTAGTTGTTCTTACTGCAGTGCCAACCCATGCACCCCAGCTGGGGTTTGGGGACCACTGGACAAACTGCTGAGCTTGCTTCCTTTTTTTGGCAACTGTTCTGGATGCAGTGAGTTGCGTACACTTGCACCATCATTTAGAAGCTTTGTTAGAAAGGAGCGTTGAGGCTTAATGCAAGTGTTGTGAAGTTTTCCTCTTGTAAATGCCTAGAAAATTGAACTCAAAGCTGAGTTAGCTGTGATGCAAACTTTATCTGGGTAAGCCATGCAGTTATGTTGTCAGTAACCAGGTAAACTTTTTCTCCGTCCAGTGCTTCCAATGTCTTCCGCAAGTAGCGGCAGCGACTACGAGAGAAAGAAGGTAAGGAGCTGTCATGCTTAGGTGCCTTGGATTTAAAAACATGACATATGCAAAACATGTACAAATGAGTAGGAATTAAACAAACTGGTGTTATCTTTCTTCTCAAATGTTCTGATGGACGGGTTTGCCTAGTAAGTGTTGCTGAGACTGTGTTGGTGTACTAGAGGCTGTGGAAATGAGGAGGTCTTAGGAAGGCGCTTGAAATTTAACAGAAATGACTGCATGAGCCCTAAGCAAGTTGTGCTAAAACTATAACATTTACCTGTGATGGATAGAAAATTGGGCAGGAATTGGCATGCTTGGTGTGACACCTGCCTTGGATGACATGGGTGTCACTCCAACAGGAATGAATTTGATTCTAGGGCTATGTCGATAGCTACAGCTGCCTATCCAAATACCTGCAGAAATCCCAACTGAGTTGTACCGGACTGTCTCTCCCCACCCTGTCCTGCCAGCTGGTGCCTTGGAAAAGTTCATTTTCTCCTCTGCATTTTTCGGGCAATTTCCAGGGCATTTATTCCAAGTCCTGTGCTCATGCTGAGTCCTGTTTCATGCACTGTCCTGCTCCACTTTCAACTACAGCTCTGGGAAAACTGCCCATGGGTTATCCTGATAGGAGAATTGGCGGACAAGACACACATCAAGCAAAATAAAATACAGTTTAGCACTGCCAGACTTTTCCAGTGCCCAGTTGTTAAGTGCTGTATATCAAATGTTTTGGAAAGGTCCCCACATAAATACAGAAAACTTGGGGAAAAAACTCTGCAGAACTGATAGTTGCATTGAAAGCTTTTATTTTCCCCCAAACCTTTTCTTTTATTTTTTGACCAAAATCCTTTGATTCTGCCATGAAGAACTTCATCCACTATACAACTGTAATGGCTAAAGGGAGAACTTCTGTGTGCATTGAACATCAGGGCACAGATCTCCCTCAGTGTTTGAGAGAGCTATCAGTATGTTATGCATATTTCAAGTGTATCTCTGCTCTTAGTGTGTTAAACCAACCAACCAAAGTGTCCCCCCCCCAAACATCAACCCAAACCCCTACTTCTGTATTAATGTTTAAATAAATTACATGCTTAGACTTGATTTTGTTTTAGCAGGAAACATCAAGGCAAAGAGCTCAAAAGGAGATGCTTAGGAAAAAAAGCAAATCCACCTCCAAGGGAGATAATTTACCTACAGTGGATCTTGCTGGTATTTCTTTTTTAATCTTCTTCAATGTATTAGAAAAGCTGTTTTGATATGTGTGGGTGTGTGGTTTTTAGGTAGTGTTTTTGGTGTGCGTTCTTAGAATTTTGCCTTTTTCCTTCACGTTTTCTTCATAAGCGTTCTGCCTTGTGATATTTCTTGTAATGGCTATGACGGCTGGATATTGTTTGTAGATAGTCTCTTGAGCAGGGGAAGAACGTTAGCTGGGGCTAATGAGAGGTGAAGAAATTAACTTAATTGACAGCCAGAAATAAAACAACCTTTGGACTGAGTTTGAGCCGCTGTCTGTTTCCTGTGTGAAGAGATAAAGGAGCAGGTGGTGGATTCTTTTTTTTTTTTCTTATGTATGTCATAAAATTGAGCTTTCTAGTCAATACAGGATTTAACCTCTATTGCTTGTGTCGTTTGGCTGATCTCTCATGCAGATGAAACGCTCTCAGAGGAGCTCAAAGGGGGACCGCTATCACTTGATGCATCTGCCAAGGGCTATTCCAGTGATGAGGAGAAGGCCACGCAGGTGCAGTACACAGCACTTAAACTCCTAATCTGCTGTTAGTAATCTAAAAACAGTGCGTTGTGTCGCTTTGCTTCCTGCAAGTAGGCAAACCCCTGACAGCTTGTCTGCAGTGCAGGGTGGTGCCTTCTTACTGTGTTTTCCTTGTCTCCTTAGAAGTTTCTTGATGCATCTGGAAAACTGTTAGGAGAAGAAGAAAGTTTTAAGCGGAAGGACTCAGGTTTGTTAGTCTTGATAACATGGAAGAGCTGTTTGAAAAGTAGAAATGGGTGTCGATGGAGTTTTAATTTTTCTTTCAAAGACAAATAGGCACTGAGATTTTTTGATATTTGAAGGATACTTTTTTGCGTAAGAAATATCTTCCATTTCTCTGTTTGGTATATCGTGACAGGCTATGGTAAGATGCTTTTTATATACATTCCTGAGTTTATGACTAACTCTTAAATCCTATCCTTGTTCACAGGGGAGCTACTAGGATAGCTATTAAGAGTTAGGGATTTACAAACCCAGTGACCCAAGATAAAATATATGAAATAAGTAAAACAAGAAGCTTGAAAACTGATTTTTAATGATGTGAAAGTGCAGTGCAACTTCTTTTTAAAAAAAATAACCATCTCTGAAAGTTGTTGACTTTATACCTAAGAATATAGACGCAGACCATGATTATAAGCATTTGGTAAATGATGACTTGTATTACTGCTGCAGCTTTTTTAAGATAAGTGGTATTTTGGACCTTTCTTTAATGAAGCAGAACTTGCACAAGCTAATTCAAAGCTGTTGCGTAGTCTCTTTGGTGATTGGAAACAGCTGAGCTTCAAGAAAGTCGAGCAGCAATGGGCCGTCTTCATCATACTATTCCCCATGCTGATGTAGTTAAGGCTGTCTTAGTTATTGTTGTGACTGTGAACCAAGTCACTGAAGCTTTGGTCTTGGGCAAAAGCATCCCCTTTCTCATGAGCTGACAATTTCGTATCCCCAATATGTCTCCTACCTGTCCAGCATTTGTAGGATATACTTTCACTGCACCAACACATCTGCTTAATTTTGTGGGAAGATAAGTGCTGAGGACTTAATTTTCATCACTGTTTACTGTACAGTCTTACAGTTGGAGAGAAGTTGGTACCACGCGAAGGTGTAAGTAGGGTTATATTCAGAAATTTCAGGTGTGGTCCGTGATTGCATTTGAACTCTTGCTCTGTGAACTCTAAAATCTATTTCAGTGTGCTCCTCATGGTCTGACTGTCCCCCTTCTCCTGGGCTCCACCACCTTCCTGCTTTCTGCCCTATGGAGACTTCAGAGAGGTGGTTGGTCAAATAGACACCTCACTGAGCTCAGAAATGTGGGTAGTGAAACAAAGGGATGACGCTTTTTTGTAAATTTTCCTTAGAATACAGGCTGCAGCCTCCCTTATCAAGGGTTTTCTTGGGTTAAAAGCAGTTATACAGCAACTCTAGTGAAGCTGCAGAAAAGAAGGCTGTTATGGGTGTGAATAGTTTTTCTCCCTCTTCTGTTTTTATGTGGTTTTTTGTTTTTTTTTAAGGAGCAGCTGAAATTAGCTTAGGAACAAATGGGCATAGATTGTGAGCTTGGGTTGGAAAAGAGAATGGGAAGCAGCTGGACAAGAGAGGATTTTTTTTTTTAATGGTTAGAGAAGTGGGCCAAGAAATGAAATTGTCCTTAAGATGGAGATATGGTAGCTTTCCAGTTATCTGCGTAGAATTATGCAGTCTAGTTGTCTGCTTTTGTGAGTGAAGAGACTTGCTGGTGAAGTCTTATCCTGTTCTGTAAGTGTGATGTCAGATCCTAAAATGAAGTTGCTCGCTTTTCTGCAGTATTGGTAATCCCAGTGGTGGTTTCTGCTTGAGTAGTTGGTAGGTACTGGCACGTACCTCATGCAAAAGAACAGGTCTTTTCTGAAACATCTTCTACTCTCTTTCTAGGTGTATTAAGGGGCACTGACATTAAAAAGCCTAAATTTTCCAGTTGGGAAACAAGTCATTTGACCTCTGACACTTCCTATGCACGAAAGAAACTTTTTGATTCAGTGGAGAAGGAAGCTGATATCCAAACAGGTAAAGTCAGGCTGGCAATTAAGGTGAAGCGTTTAAATGCTTTCAGCTTTTCTTTTTTTATGGTAGAAATCATAGTCATATGGAAGCTTGAAGAGAAGTATCTGTAGGGAGGATATCTTCTCCAAAAGGCAAAATGTAGCAGAAGGCATGTCTTGTGGCACTGCCATTGGGTACCACATATGTAGAGTAAGGAACTTTAGGTTCCCTAACCACAATCCACTTGGAAAGCTGCTCAACGATGTCTGCACTTTCTAGTCTTTCTGTATAGTGTTTTCCCAGAGCTATTAAAAAGAAAACCAACAAAACCACAAAACTGAAAAAACCTTGCATAATGAATAAGCTAACTGCAAAACACTGCTAATTCTGAACAGAAGAGAGTTAGGCTTTCCATGTAATGAACAAGTAGAAGACAGTAAAACAGTGGCCTGACTCTTCGCCCCCACCCCCGGCCCTTATGCTGTGCTTTTGCCTCATTATCTGTAAATACATTGCTCTTTGTGTTTGATTAGTATTGTGCCTTGTCTTCCATGCTGCTTTCTAACATGACTCTTTTGATGTGTTTTGGGGCAGTTTCTGTCCTGGAAGAGCAAGACTCAAATTCCAGCTCTATAACAAATGTTGTTGTTCACATGAGTGACGAACCCTTCAGTAGCAGGAGGGTTTATATTCCAAAAAGCCCTCCAGCATGGTACTAACTGGGCATACACTTTCTTCTAGGTCAGGAAATGGATGATAGTGTGAATGATGTATTTTTTTCCAAGATGCTGCAGGAAGACTTCAGTGATTCAGGGGTGATTACTGCATTTGAAAGCTTTATCGGCCAACTAAAGAAGCTGTTCTGGGTAATGCGCACTCTCTTGATGTGTGTGCCATGTGTGGCGTTTTCTCATAGTACATGAAATTACCTTCTTATGACCAGGGGAACTGGTGTAAATATCCCATCAATATTTTGTGGCCCAGAGCAGGGTTTTGGCTGCAGTATCTGTTAGCCTGGAGCTCTTAGAAATATTCTGCACTACCTGTATACTCTGAAAAGTGTTACAGGAAAGGTGGAAAGGAGACTTTCATTAGCTTTTTCCTTTTTTGTCTTATAGATATGTTGGAACATCAGATTTGATTAGGCGTTTCAAATACTTTCCTCAGAGGGAAGGGATCAAATCTTTTTGAAAGGTAACCCTTTCAAAAGTGACAGTGTACCTACATTGGAGCTGTGGGTCGTTGCCTTCATGGGCACATATCAAAAAATGCAGAAACTCCCCTTTGGACCACAGAGCAGTTTCACTGCAATGTAAGACCATGCAACTTACTCGTAATGAAAAACAGAAAGCAATACAGGCTACAGCTATTGACTAGAACGTGTGTAGATCCATAAGGACACGCTTGTATCTTTGAGATTAATGGTATGTGGAGGTGTTGGTTGCACAATTGGTGGTATATGAGCTGCGTATTCTTGGTTCACTCAACTATATAGACATCCTTGAGATGCAGTGCAAAAAACCAACTGCTGCTGTTGATTTAGCTATAAAAAGTAAGGTGGGCACTAAAGCAAGTTTAATCTGAGAAGACAGTATCTGACCCATCACAAAATCCCATGTTTAAAAGCTTTGAACAAACCAGACGTGTCAGAGCCAGCTTATACTGGATCAGCACTTTGTATTGTGCAACCATGACTTTTTTTTTTAGCTGCTGCTAGGTGCTCACACTAAACTTTTTGTTACTAAGTCCTTGAATCAAGGCTGGAGGTGGTTGCGTTTACAAATCAGTTATGATTAAAATGCACACAGTTTGCATTAATGCTGATCTAAATTAGTGCTAACAAAGACCTGGTTTTGTGCAGTTGTTAAGTGTGTTGCAGTATGGGTGATGCTCACTTCTTTGCTGGCTGGATAACATGACCCTGACCTGAAGTCGCATGGGTTACATAGAGGTTTGTTGGTGTAATTAGCGTGGCTGAACGAAATCAGTTCATATTTGCAGTATCCTGCCTACGTGTCATCTCACTTCAGTTTAAATTTAATTAAGATGGTTTCTACCAAGCTAAATGGCAGCCAGTGGAGGGGTTTGTATTCTAGGGAGGGGTTTTGCAAACTAGAATTTTAGGTTTTGGCTTGGGCCATTGCTTGTCCTTAATGGTGCATCCTGTGTCTAGTCCCGCTACAAAAGGATGGAGACCAGTGCACAGAACACCCTGAGGACTTCAGAGAAGAATGTGTCCACCCTGCTGAACCAGATACATGAATGCAGGTAAGTTGTCTGCTGCTGGCTGAAAACAGCATCAGCTGTGTGTAAATTTTGATTGATGTGAAAAAGAATGCCTCTTTGTAAGCGAACCTGACAGTAAGATACTACACTTACTATGGTTTGTAAGGCAAAATAGCTCATGTGTGTCTCCTGCTTTTCTGTAAGAGTTTCAGAAGCATAGCTCCTGTGACTTATCCTGCTTTTCCTGTTAAGGAGAGAGTGGATGTATTAATTAATGCAAAACAAGCTTGAGTTAAGAGCAGTTGATGAAGCAATCCTTAGATTGTCTTCTGATTGCCATTGGTATTCGCAAATCTGTTTAAAAACCCTCTTGTTACACTTAAGAACTTCTGTTTCTACATCTTTTAAGAAAGAAGCCAAACTCTGATTTACTTAATGAAGTGGGGGAGAAGAAAAGTAAGGGGTCTGTTATAGACACGTTTCTGTAGATCGTTTTGATGTGCACAAAATAAGTACCAGTTAGTGGACTTTACAGCTACTCGCCAGATGGGGCTTTAAGAAGGTCCTTTTGCTTTACAAGTTGTCAAATTTCCCAGATAGTAGATAAATAAAAAAGTCAATTATAATAGTTATGGATTTGTTATAAGTGAAATACAAGCACAGCCTAAGATATGAGTAAGTCTATCAGGCCTTTCTATCTACTACACATTTAGTTTGCAGGATTTAGATCAAACATAGTATGAAAATAATAGCCTTAAAAGTGCAAAATCCCTGGTATCAATAGGATATCCATAAGCAGAATTTGCTTGTTGTTAAGGTACATGGAGAAGTTGGTGTTCCAAAAACAAAACCAGGGAATGTTTTGGGGTGGAAGATAAGAGTTGATGGTGGTGAGCTGCTGCTATGCTTTGATGTTATTAACTAAGTAACCTGGAGCCAACCAGAGCCGCAGGACAGCGGGGACAGAGCTGTGCCAAATCTGTCCTACCCCAGAAGGATAGTTTCTAAAGTCACCATCAGATGATGGCTTGGCATCCCACTGCCAGGGGAAAGGTGGCAAACCCAAGCGAATAAGGGTATTGCTGGTTAAGGTATAGAAATCACTGGCATTCTGTGGCAATGCTGTATGTGTATATCAAACCTATGGTAGGAAAACCCAATCAGAGGTTATTTGTGCCAAGATGCTCTCTTCAGCTTGAGAAATCTCTGCTGAAATCCCTGGAGGCTGGGAGAGTATGCAGGGCAAAGTATTGCACTGGGAACCCTGTTTTATGCTCTGTCCTGGGCATACATTACTGGCTAGTATTTAAGACAAGCCATCTAGTTAAACTCATTTTCAGTTTGACCTGGTACAGCTAGTCACATGCTCTGTAACATACCTGAGAACAAAACTGCCTCATGTAGTTCAGCAAGGACGTTTGCTTCTGCCTAAAGGCAGGTTTGGTGCTGAAGGGATTGTCACCTGCCTTGTGCTGCTCCACATTAAACTGTCAAACTTGTTCCTGTTCTCCATCACTAGGCTGAATAAGCTGGAGACCTTTCAGAAGATTGTTGTTGAAGAGCTTGCTAGTCTTGAGAAGGAAACTCAAATCTTAGCAAACATGGAGAAGGATGCAGTGGTATGTATGACGACTTCTGTGCCAGCCCATGAGGTACCCCTTCCCAAGTAATGGGGGTTTTCTTTGGGGCTCTTTTTAGGACTTCTGGAATGAGCAGTTACTCAAGCTGAGTTCTTTCTGCAACCAGCAAAAGCAAAGGTACGTTTTTACCAGCTGTCCTGCATGCTCACAATTCCTCTGGCGGTCAAAGAGGGCACTAGTTAGGCTGGTGGTACCCTCGCTGTTATACAGGGGAGTATTCCGAAGTCAGCATGTTATCTCCACTTGGTGTCCATTGATGGAACCTTTACAGCCTTGTGAGGGTTTTGAATTGGGACTAGGGTGTAATGAAGGCCTCTCTGCATGGGAAGCTGTGTAAGACAGGCACATACCTCAAGAAACCTGTACCAGGATTTGGAACAAGATGTACCCTCTGGTCATCTCTGTATCTACAGGTCAGAGGCGGTGGAAGGAGGCAATCATTTCCTATATTAAAAAATACTGTTTGTACAAATGCTGGGCAAAAAGCTGCAAAAGGGGGAATCCTGAGGTTCATTTTTATTGGTAAATGTGTCTGTTCAACTTTCATCAGTAAGTACTAACATTTCACAGACAAACTATCCGAGCTCACTTTTCTTCCAGAATTCAGTCTGTTGACTCAGCCCTGGGTGAAACAGCAAAGAGTTTTGCCACCACTATCCAGAACACAATGGTACGTGCTGTACACGAGCAGCTCTGCATGGGTGGTGGACTCTGGACTGTGGCCTGACTGATAAGTGTTGGAAGTGAAAAGATGAAACTGAGGTCCTGGGGAGGGGAAACCTTTGCTTAGCTGATCTATGGGGCTGGTTCCTCATGGGACCCACAGTCCTAATGCATGGAAAGCATTGAGAAAGCAGTGTTTGCCCTGCTAGGGACTAGGGAAAGTGGTGAAGAAGCACTTGCCTAAGGGAGAAGTTAAGAACAAGGACTATCAGGTAGTGATGCTTCTCCTGGGTTAATAGCTCAGGGATTCCTTCATCCAGAGGCTGGCTTCTGTGTAGTTAGTGATCCTTAATACAGTTCTCTTCTGTCATTTTGTCCCACTTGCCCTTCAAGTTGTGCATCCATGACATACTGTGGCTAGGATCTCTGCAGCCTAACAACACCCTGTATGCTTTCTCTCATCTGCTTTTTGGGTCTGGCAACATCTAGCCTTGATGCCTCCACGTTTTCTTTCTAAAAACTAAATGTATTCGTTTGCCTTGGATCCCAGTTAAATATTCTGTTTAAGTTCTTAAACTCTTCAGAGTCTAATCACTAACTTATGCCCTTGTTTTAATTTGTAGGTTAAGCTGACTACTCGGTTAACTTTGATACAATGCTTAGTTTCCATCTTGTCCAGCCCATCACATGGGCATGTATATTTGCTACTGCTGCTGTTCCAGCTTTTATGCTCAGATCTGAATGCTTTGGGGGTTTGGCATTCCTGTAATAAGACTGGGGGATTACTGTGATGTGTGTGTGTGGTGCTCTGTGCCTGCACTGCACAGAGCTGAAGAAAGTTCCCTGTGTCGAAGCCATGTCTGTGGTCAACTACAGTAGTCTGGGCCTGGGATTTTAGAAAAGATGCTGAAAACCGAGGGCTTGTTTCCCTTAGTTGTTAAATTTCATATTCTGAGCCTTTCCAGAGGGAAAAGTTTCCATGACGAGTACTGAGCTGCTTGGGGACAGAGGTCTTTCCCTTACCAGAGGTGCTCCTGATGAAGGACGGACACCTTTAAAGAGGGACAGGGCTGAGGAAGGAGCAATTGTATCATGAGAGCTCCTTGTCCTGCAGCACCTAGTTCCAGGCTGGGTTCCAGGCTTGAGAATTAAAAGCTGAATCAAAATGTGCTTCTAGGATCTCTACAGTTTCTTTTCTTATGTAATATAAATGTTTGTATAAGCTTTTGAAATGTTTTTCATTGTCTTTTTTTTTTCTTTCCCTGCAGTATGAACACTCAATGAAGAAGGCAGTAGAGAACAACGTGTTCATTGTTCCTTCTGACTAGCAAACCCCTGAATTCATTACTGCTCTTAATATTTGAGCATCTTATACAGTGTAGAGAAGATGATCCTGTGAAGGATGTTAAGATATTTTAAATGGGAAGAAAAAAAGGGGAGCAAAATAACATTGATATTGAGCCTTTTTTGCTTAAGAAAGAATATACACTGCTGAGTAGTCCAGTTCTGACCCCTGCATTGATAACATTAAGTTTTTCTGCAGATTTGCAAGATGGGTCCATTAAATATGAAAGAAATAGAAAATGAACTAAAAATCATGATTTAGCCACCAAACTGATGCATATACTGGCTTTCTTTGAGTACTCTGCTAATACCTTTGTGAAATGTAAAAGCATTTAATGACTGATTCTAAGTAAAATATTGTTTGCATAGGATAAAAATCTCATTTCTTTTGAGTTGATACGTTGTGCATGCCTGCGTTAAGGTACTCTCGAGTTCTGTGTACCCTGCATGGGGCATGTTAAGGGTAGCCTTTCTTGTGTGCATCCAGCACTGTGGGAACCTCTGGCTTGAAACCAGAGCCACTCAATACTGGGTATTGGCTGGATGCCTGATGGCATACTGGAGGCTGTGGAGGGCACGAAACTTTGGAGCATTGCACAGAAAATGGCAAGTGAAGCTGGAGAAATGATTTTTAATACCAGTGACTACTGACTTATGGGAGAGTTCAAAGTACAGTGAACAATGTTAAGATTAGATAAACTAGCATCAAAGGTCTCTTGAAAGCGAGTAGCAGAATAAACCATGCTATTTAGTACCGTCTTCTGCTTCGACAGAGTTCCCTAAATCTCGGTTGCTCTTCACAAACTGCCTTTAACGCTGTGGCAGGCTTCGCACGTGCTAGTGCATCTTAATGAATTTGTGGGAACATGGCATGTTTCCAAGCTCTGTATTTCTATCTACTTATCTCATCAAACCAACCTCAGATTGTTGTGTGGGTTGGGAGTGGAGGGAATCATTCCCTGCACACAATGTCCCTTCATGACAAAACCCCACTTCTGCCAGGGTTTGTTTCACCATTGAATGTCTTTTGGGGGCGCTGAAACCATTCCTTCTCAAGAAGATCATGCAGGGTAGTGCCAGTGCACGGAGAACAGTGAGAAGCTGCTGTTGCCATCACTTCATCATTGTCTGGAGGTTATGCTTATTCCTTTAGTTTAAGTAGTCCTGACTGGAGTTGGCATGAGTCAGGACTCTACTTTTATGTCAAGGGCGGTGGTTGAATCTTTCCTTCTTGGCTGGTTTAAAAGAAAAAAAGCTCTTCATTTCTGCCCTTCCCGAAGCCCCAGATGCACAAGTCTGCTGCCTCCTATTCATAATGCGAAGGGCTAAAGCTGTGCTTTTGCATCCCCTACGTTGCACTTATTCCTTTGAGGGCTGGCTCTGGTGACCTGACTGAGGTGCCATCTTCCTGCTGCTCTTCAGTGTCTTCCCAGCTGCTGTTTGAATCCAGTCTCTCAAAGCACTCAGCCAAAGTGGCTGTGTCTTTTGGGAGATGAACTTGTAACCTCTGTGAACAGCTCTGCTTGTGCCTGGTAAAGCTGTTTAGTTTTGCAGCCCGGTAACAGAGTTTTCGGTGTGCTTTGTCCCACTGGTGTGCTGGTATGCTGTGGTTGCACCAGCAGTGTCATTAACCAAAACAGGCTTTAAGATACCAGCCTTGAGGGATCTGAGCATCCCTTCCTATTGCCTGGCTGTAGCAGGTCCAAAATAGAAAACCATTTGGGACTTTTACTACCTGAGTAGTAATGCAAGGTCCTGGGCCTAGGAGTGGGGTAAGGGCTTGAACTGCCCTGTTGCTTGTTGTCATAACCCAGAGTTCATGCTAGTGAATGTAAAGGGATGCTTTGTGCTGTTCTAACTACCAAGGCTGAGCCTTCTAGTAGTTCCTGGGTAAATACGTACATCCTATTGTTTTATTCCCCACAACCTGTCCGAATGTGATGAATGCAACCAGGCCTAACATGGTGCTTGAGGTGAAGCAGACCTCAAGAAGAATTGAGAGGAGCTTTCCACACTGTGCCTGTTGTTGTATACTAAATTCTGCGAAGCCACAGAAACAGTGTTGATAACCTGCATCTTGGGTCATGTGTCATCTCCTTTGGGGTGGATGTTGCCTTGACTGGTTTGGGCTTGCTCATCTGCATCTCCAAGGAGCTTGCTGCCCAAAAAAGGAAAGGTTTGAAACAGGAAGAGGGTGAGATGTGATGTGCCTCTATGGTTTAAGGATTTTTAAAAAATCTTTAATTCTTTTTTTCAAACTATGACAATAATGGTTGATCTTTCATTTCCAAGATATTGTTTGGCTTCATTGCTGTCTAAGTTAGAGCTGCTAAGCATTTAAGCTTTGTCAGCACAGTGGAGTAGATGTATAGCAAGTCTTGTTTTGCTACGTTTCCCCACCCTTGATGTGTGCTGACAGAACACTCTCTTGGTGTCTCCTGCAACTGTAGAAATTTTTCATCCAAGTATCTTTGCTAGATAATTTACAGAAACAAGACTGATGCTCACTGTCTCTTACTGTTGATTCCCTGTGTAACCTGTCACTACAAAGCTTGGAAGGTGAGTGTTGAGCACTTCAGAGGGTGTGGATGAAGGAGAAATCAGGATTTCTTACTTACCAAAAGTTATCATAAAGTTGTATCTGCTTAGACTTGCCTTTTAACTGTTTTATTGGAAAAGTCTGAACCCTAAAAGGCTACTTCTAGTGATAAGTATGGGAGAGCAGAAAGGGATGCCATACAGCTTAGGTGTCTTTTACCCCTGCACTTCTTTTTCTATCCCTTCATATAAAACACTTTACCTATTGAGAAGCTCAGTGAATTCTAGCTTGGTAACCTGTGAAATGCCCAAGCTGGGAGGACATGCTGGAAATTTTGGTCTTTCCTAATGATCTTACCATCTGTAGTCAGTAGCAGTTGTGTTTGGAGACAGTATCTGGGGCAGGAATGACATTTTCTGATTTTTGGAAAGTCCATCTCGTACTACTTCCTGCACTGTTGGGTCAATTCAGTGTGTTTGAGGTGAAACCTCCTGAGGGTCTTAAGTCCATTTGGCTTCTGCAGATGATATCTTGGCAACACAGACCTGTAACTGGGTTACCCTAGCATTTCCTTTTGGAAAGTAGGTAGTTGACCTGGCAGGTTTCCTTTGCCTGCTCACTTACACTTTTTTAAGTGTTATTTATCCAGCTATTTCTTTTATATTTTATTCCTTTCAGTGTAAATAGATAAAGCTCAATTTTCAACCTGTTCTTCTGAACCAGAAAAACAAAGATGGTGTGGGTGCTGCAATGCAAAGGCCATATATCAGTACCCAGAAAAAGAAATGGGAAATACAAAGTGCAGGTTAAGGACAACTGCTTCGTGCATTTTAAGTTCTTAGCCAGTTTAATATTAAACCTTGTTATAACCTCTGCTGTCTTTATGCCATATCTCTTTCAGGGCATGATGCTGTGCCAAGTGCTTGTTTACCTGCATGTTCCTTATCAATGCAATGGTCCATCTAAGGTCTAGAGGGCTCCTGTTACCCAGTGGCAAGGCTGCATGAAGGCTACACAATGCCAGTGAAGGGAGTGTCCTCTGTGGCTGGAAACAGGCAGAGTGACCAGAGGTAACTGTCTGTCCGTGCTTGCCCTGGCCTGGGGTCGGCTTGCCCCGCTCTCAGTAAGGTGTGCTGATAGGGGCTGGCAGTGCGCTGGGACAGGTCCCACTTCTGCAAGTGGTAGGGTTGTGTCTAAAAGAACGGTGCACTGGAAAACAGACAAATTTCCAGGAACAGCTGAGAGCTGTTCTACATTGGAAACAAACACAGCAACAGAGCCTTTCCTGGTCATATATTACAGGATGCGTTTTGTTTATCGTGAGCAAGAGTTGAAAAAGCATCACTTATAGCCAAACCATGAAAGAAGCCCTGTAAAGCTGAGCCTTGGCACACATCAGCAGCCTGATTTCTCTTCTTTAGTTCTAGCGTTCCTGGAGAAGGGTCTTAGTAAAGCTCATTCCTTCCTCTACATTCCTTGGGAGGCTGTTAACATCCAAAACCAGTGAATCAAACTGAATAGCTCTTTCTCTTCCTCTTTACTTCCCTGTACTCCCACATTTACGCTCTGGTGAGACCTAAGCAGGGTCAAGTGTTTGCACATCTCCCACTGTGTTTGTATTTTCAATCTGCAAGAAATTATATTTTTGAGATTGATTTTCTCTATTGTCTCTCCTCTCAGTTTTCTATTATCAGGGCCCAGCTGAAAACAATCTAAGAATCAAAGGATGACTTTTGATGGGTAAGTACAAGCTTTGAATAAGCGAGTTATTGCAACCTTAGCTTTGTTCAAAAGACAAGTTTTTACAGGTAGTAGGGCTGCCTATAGAGAGCTAGGAGTTCCCAGCTACAGGACTGTGCAATAGGAAAAAGGTTCTAATTGGCTTGGTAGTTCAGTCCAGTTTAAAATTAAGTCAGAAAAGATGCGATGTGTATGGCGTTTCTATGAGCACCATATCTAAGTCTAGAAAATGTAAATTGGCCAGAGGTGGGAGTGTTAGTTAAATGTAACTCCCCCAAACTCTCATATCTTGTTGGAAAATGGCCCTTGTTCTTAACAATCATGAATCCTTGTAGTGCTAACTAGTTAGGTGCGAGACTGCGGAGCTATCCTCCTTGTGCCTCAGCTTCTGATATTGCAGTCTTTACAAAGCTGCTAGATATCAGCCTGCCCCACCTGAAGGAGCAATTGTACATTGGCAGAGATATGCTTCTGCCTTCATTTACAAAGGTAGGAAGTGCTGCCGGACTTGTGTTTCATGCTGGATATTTGTGGGTGAAGGAAGCTTAAAGCTATGGTATCTGATCCTTTCGTCAATCCATGATCTCTACTTGGTTGATGGTGACACATAACGAAGGGACTCGTTTATCAGAGTCTTGAAGCTTGATGTGGGTATGAGCATCTTGTCTAGGTACGGACGTTCTGTAGGACAGAGGAGCTGCTGGCAGCATAAAACTCTTGTTGTGTCAACTCAGAGTAAAGGCAATGCCCTGAAAAAACACTAGAAAGTGATTGGTACTGCCCTCACGTTTGAAGTGTTGCCAGAAGATCAGCTTGGTAAAATGGAATGTTGGGTTTTTTTTTTTCATACAACAAATTTTCCTTGGTGAATGCAGGCAGTCATGTGGTTGTGGTTTTGCCTGTTGGGCTGGATGAGGTGCTTTCTCCTCTCCCATTCCTTTGGAGTGCTCCAAGCATGCTACCGAGTGAAAACATGCCTGACAAACTTCATTTTTGGATGATAGGATGTGGAAATTGCTTCTAAACATAGCACAAGGAGAGATTGTATATGGGAGGAGAAAAAAAGAACTATTTAAGGACTGGCAGTCCTTGGAAAGAAATAAAATACAGACACTGCTGCTTTCCATGAATGTGGCTTGAAGTGTCCCATGAACACATAGTTGCTAGAATTCCTACTCAGCCTGGACGTTCGTAGGAGCAGCTTTCAGACTGGATCTTCTTTGCCACTATCAGCTGTTACAGCTCTTACCTATTTCCATGAATAACACCAACTTTTCCCATCTATGGTGCTAGACATCACGTCTGCATGTTAATGTCTAGTATGGGGCTTTACAGCAGCGCTCAGAATTGTTCTAGTTACGTTTGAGATTGTTTTTATGATCATAGAATTGCCTAGGTTGGAAGGGACCATTCAGGTCATCTAGTCCAACCATCG
This sequence comes from Stercorarius parasiticus, assembly GCA_013396915.1. Taxonomy (NCBI): domain Eukaryota; kingdom Metazoa; phylum Chordata; class Aves; order Charadriiformes; family Stercorariidae; genus Stercorarius; species Stercorarius parasiticus. The sequence goes on along the minus strand of VWZL01001112.1, from coordinate 214,499 downwards.
CCCTAACTCTGACAAAAACCACCACTAAACCATATCTCTAAGCACTATGTCTACCCGGCTTTTAAATACCTCCAGGGATGGTGCCTCAACTGCTTCCTTGGGCAGACCGTTCCAGTGCTTGATAACCCTTTCAGTGTAAAAGTTTTTTCCAAATATTCAGTCTAAACTGCCCCTGGTGCAACTTGAGGTCGTTTCCTCTTGTCTCATCACCTGTTACTTGGTTGTAAGAGAAGCAATGGGCTCACTGCCCACTTGTGAGTGAGCGTGGTAACTGTGGAGCATCTCTGCCTTAACATTTTCCATTTCTAGGTTTCCCTTCGTGGCTGGAGTAAGGTGTCAAGGATTCCTTTCCACGTGGTTTCTGCAAACTAATGGCAAGTTGAGGTTGAACAGCTCAATCCAGCAACACTTTTTCAGTGGGATTCTCTTCATGAAGGAGAAGGATGCTGTACTAATGCTTTTATTGTTCTTGCTGTACAAGGGATTAGATCACTCATGTGGAGAAACCTGATTTCCATTCTCTTCTCTGGTAAAACAAACTAAACCCAATATCTTCCATCTTTTGGGAGATGTGTGTCAATTAAAAGCCTCTCATAGCTGCCAAGTCTGCCTAGGAGTCGCTGTAAATTCACATACTTCTTTCTAGGTGTTGACTGCTGATTTATTTTTGTCAGGTAGAACTCCCAAATGAGGTGTTTTCAAACCTTTACATGGCAGAAACAACAGGCACAAGAAGCTGTGTTGCTGGTAAGGAAGTCTGGACTGACTGACAGGATACCACATCTTGGCAAATAATAGGTAAACCAGGCTCTTTCTCCCCAGGTAGGTATGTTTGAGTGGAGAGCTGATGTTCTGTAAATTGTATCTCCACCACATCTCAACTACGATGCTCCAGTTGTGCTTTGCTAATGCCCTCATGCTATCCTACGCAGCAAAATCTAGATATTTTTTCTTTTGGCATTGTGTGGCGCATGAGAGTGCATTAAACTAAAGGTGAATAAAAAGAACGGAGAGTCAAACTCACTTGTCCTAATGAATGGGATGCATGCATTTTTCTCTCATGCAGTACTTGGAAATTTTCCTCTGTGAAAGTTAAGGCTGCTCTTTTGACCCATTTACAATTGATGAATCAAAAGGAACTCACCTGCCTAAGTGTGCAAGGCAGGAGAGCCTGGGAACAAGGAGGCAGCAGGGCCAGGATAACTTTAACAAGTCTGTCTGGATTGAAGTTTGGGCTGAAGGTGTGTTTTCTCTCCAGAAAATGGAAAATTAGTATGAGGTATTCACGTCATCTACTTCGGGTATCTGAACTAAATCCCAGAGGAGGAGAGCTGGGAGCCTGTGTTGCCTCCAGGGCCACTGTTAAGCAGCAGGACTGTCTGGGAGGGACAGGGATGTTCCGTCTACCAAAAAAAAAGCTATCTCAAGTAGGAAGTGTAAATATCTTGCGTCTGCACAGCGTAGAAAGCCATTTCCTATCAACCTAATTAGTATGTGCATGAGCATGATGTGCAGAAATGCCACCTGCCCAGTCAATGAGGAGAGCAGAGCACAGCCAGCAGTTGCACAAAAGCATGGGTGAGATTTACATTGGTGTGCGTGGAGGTGGTGTGTGAAGTCATGGAGGTTGTTTCTCAGTCTAAACATCTGAAGAGCTTTCTGAAAAAGTTTCATAACAAAAGTAGTTTCAAATAACTAGTTCCCAGCAGTTTGATGCCTTAAATAAAGGGGAGCGTAGACACCCTGATAGTAAAATGTCTTTATTTACAGTGTTACGTATTACAGGAAAATCAGTTTAAAAAGTCAATGCTTCTTTTTCTTCCAAGTTGCAGCATTTTGAAGATGTTAAGACAGATCTGAAGAATTGAAAACATACCTGATTCCAGCCTTCCTGGCCAGCCTGGATCTGCAAGGTGAGTCCATCTTGGGTTTTTTTCCTTCCCTGCCCCTCCCTCCCCCCAGCCCTTTGAGTTTCAAGTAAGGCATTTATTTACTTCTATTTCTTTTGAATACAGTTTCAACACAACAGAAGACGGTATCTGTGGGTTTGGTTGTGGTAGTAAACTTTAGCAGTTATCATGCTGACGTTGTCCACCTTGATAGTCAAATGCATGCTTTGCTGTCAAAAGGTTAGGGACTCCATACAGACTAAAATCCACGCTGGGATATATAACCATCTTTTTGCCTGCCTTAGATGAATGAATCAAATGGATCAGCTGTTGCCTTGTGTGCTGTCTTGACAGTTCTTCCGATTCCCTCTATCTTTGCCCTGGTTTCCAGCATCAAGCTGACATCAGCAGAGCTCTGAAGCTCTCCCTTTACTTAAGGTCATGTACAACACCTTCAGTCAAACCCACTAATTTCTTATAACTTCTGAGTTTTACAGTATCAACCAGAAAGATCTGCAAAGCAAAGTTTCTGGAAGGGCCAATGAGAACTAGTATACAGATAGAGTCCAGGCTTTGTGACTGTGGCGTTTGGGATTTTTTTTTTTGGGAACTCCTTGCTTTCCCTGCAGAGGGTTGTGCCCCAGTCCCATCTGTTCCTCCAGTCAGAGACCAGTCTGAATAAGGCCCACCTAGCACAGAAATTCCTATTATAATGTGCTTTGCTTACTGCTGAATTCACTTTTAAGATTTTCTGCGTCTTCCAATCTATTAATATGTGGGATGTCAGTTTGCTTCAGATTAGCAGTGCTTGTATAGGATTAACTTTGTGCATGTTTGCACTGAAAGGATTTATCTTTATTAAGCTGCTGGGTTCCTTTTTCTTTCAAAATCCATTTAGTCAGAACTCCTATTAATTTATCACATCCAAAGTGACTTATTTTGCTCTGGCTAGAGCTCAAAACCCCTTATTGTTGTGCAATATCATATATTCTCAATATCGTATGGGACAGCCCCCTGTGCTACTAGTCCAGGCTCCTGCCAGCCTTTGTGGTGTTTGAGTCTGTCTGCAAACTCTGGGATGGTGCATGGGGGCTCTGCTGTCTGGTATATCCTTTCCCAGGGCTCCCACGGGACCAAGGGGACGGCTGTACCTCGCTGGTGTCCACAGAAGGGAACGTGCTTTGGGGAACGGCTGGGAAGCAGCAGAGGGGGCTATGGTGATAGAAACAGTATGATTATCTTACCTTCCCCCCCCCATCTTTTTTTCTGACCTTGACCACAGTTTAGCTGAATGCGTCGGGTGCGAAGCCTCGCCTGGACATCTCTCATGTGTACAGAAAGTGCCCAGCGTGTTAGTCTGAACAGAGTCCTAACGCTTTGAAGGCATTGATGGATTTCTCCATCAAGTGTTTATAAGGCGTTTTTGTGTCAGCGTTACAGATGAGGAAAGAGTTTCTTTTTTTTCATATGAGAAAGATCTTGGCTTTCTTGTTCTGATGGTGATTTTTGACAGGACGAGCAGTTCTACTCGTTTTGTTAAAACCTAAATAGCCATACATTAATAAGCATCTGATACAAAGAACTGATAAATGTATTCAAATAGGTTTTAAGCTAAAGCTTGTAATTCAGTCTTTGTTTTCTTCTTTTATTTTTAGAAAAAAAATCATAGGAAATACTATACTTATTGTGCTTTCTTATCGTTCAGGAATCCATTGGCAGCAGCAAAGTAGTCCTTATGGAAACCGTTCTTGATTTCTGTTGTAACAGGGATTTCCTTTGTAGCTGTTCTTGAAGGTGCTTTCCGGTATGTCTATAAAAGCAAAATCGAAAGTAAATGCTTGGATTTATTTAGTGCCCTCCAAATGCTACTTATGGTTAACTGTAAAATGCAGCTGCCTGGTGTTTGTTGATGCAGATGTATAGATTTGCTTCAAACTGTGTTAAGGGAACTGTATTATTTTCACTGCTGTGCGTGATATTACCTTACTAGTATTACTGTAATACTTCTTGATGTCAAAAGAGATTTTAAGCCCTTTTCACTAGAAGCTCTATGTATGCAGGCAGGCTGGAGCAGTCCCTGCTAAAAAGACAGGGCTGCTTGCTTGTTTTTTTCCAAGGGGAGAGGAAGACTCACAAAGTTGCCCAACAGAGCAAATGCAGACCTCCGGTCCTGAATGCAGTGGTTGCTATACGAGTACAGGATTGAGCCCTGGCACAATACTTCACTTCATTGCAGTATGGAAGAGCTGGGCGACAACAGGGAGGTCATCATTACTGAACATCTGTTTCTTGCAGACGTTACTGCATCTCTCATTCTTAACTGACGTACGTATTTTAATACGAACATGTTTTAGGTACTGATGCTAATTCTACACGTGAGTTCATCAAGACTGCTGTGCAGAAAGTTCTTTCTTTTCCCCACCCTTGTCAGAAAGCTCTTGGAAGACTGATTACCTTAATGTAGAAGTTTATGAAGAGAATGACCAGTGTGGCCATATAGGAGGACTGGAACATGAGGCAGCCAAACGGGAATCCACATGGCTTCACAGCTGCGCTGAGTGTGTGCACAATAGTGAGCAGAAACTGGAGCTGTGGAGGAAAGATCGTGCATGAGTATTTGCTGAGAAAGGGTTGGTGCTAGCTAAATCAAATATCACAAAGTCACCTAGTCCTGCTCTTTGAAAGTTCGAGTACTCTTGAAAACTATCCCTTTCTGAACCTGTGAATGTACTGTGAGGGTGAAGTTAAAATGGCACTCTTATGAAATTAAAAAAACCCTAACGGGTCAGATTTCTAAAAATATGAGTTTATGGGCCTAGTTGGCAAAACGAAAACCCTTTTATTATTATAAATCCTTTTATTTATTATTACATAGGGATTTTTGTGTCTTTCGGACCATGTGGAGGCAGGTACAGAGTTGTCTCTGTTAATGGGCAGAAATTCGAGAAAACTCTTAAGACTCCAGGCAATTGCTTTAGCAGTCTGAACTGAAAATGGAAATCCCAGGTCGGAGGAGAAGTTCAGGTAGGCTGGTGTTTTGCGTTAATGGAGTTAAGATGGGGATAAACGAAGCAAAAATGAGCTGGGGAAGGAATTGCGGAAGGCTGTTGGTGTTTAGGACTGTGAACCACAGCCCACGCTGGTGCATCCGTTTCTCTCCAGCCAGCCGAGTGTGCCCTCAGTCCTGCCTGCTGGGGTGCTCTTCAAAGAGGGCTGCGTGTTTCAGCTGCAGGGATGGTATCAGCTCAGAGAAGCAGCATTTGCTAAACGCATTCCTACACAGGTGTTTTTAAGCTCACTGCAGACATCTGAACTCCCAAATGATATGAACAGGCCCTAAGATAAAAAAAGTGAAAGTAACTTTATTTCACATCAGGCCTTCTTGATGTGATATGCCTTCTTGATCTTGTCTTGATAGAAGACAACTTCTACCTTCAGGGCTGCTTCTCTCGCATTTTCTCACTTCTCTCTCTCAGCTGTGGTGCAGCATTTCTTACATTTTATTAAATATGATATTACAGAGGTGCCCCCAGTTTTGCTGATGGGCTCAGCTTTGGCCAGCGGTGGGTCTGTCTTGGAGCCAGCTGGAGCTGGCTCTGTCAGATGGTTTTTCGAACTTTTTTATCTATTTGCCATGATTAAGCAATGCCCATTTTCTATGCAAGAGAGAAAAAATAATGGAATTTTATGGACTGTAGCATTTCTACTGTATTGTAGAAAACATTTCTGAGTGTCACCTCCTTTATTAAGTTATGCAGTCTGTACTAGTGACTTACTCTGCATGATGGGGTGGATGTCTCTCCTGTCAAGACAGGCTGAGAGAGTTGGGGTTGTTCAGCCTGGAGAAGAGAAGGCTCTGGAGAAACTTTGTCAGCCTTCCAGTACCTAAAGGGGGCCTACAGAAAAGCTGTGGAGGGACTCTTTATCAAGGAGTGTAGTGATAGATGAGGGGTAACAGTTTTAAACTGAAGGAGGGTAGATTTAGATTAGATATCGGGAAGAAATTTTTCACTATGAGGGTGGTGAGACACTGGAACAGGTTGCCCAGGGAAGCTGTGGATGCCCCATCCCTGGAAGTGTTCAAGGCCAGGCTGGATGAGGCTTTGAGCAACCTGGTCTAGTGGGAGGTGTCCCTGCATGTGGCAGGGGGGTTGGAACTTGATGATCTTTAAGGTCCCTTCCAACCCAAACCATTCTATGATAGCATTTTTATTTGAATTCTAACTGGCTTAATTCTGCATTTGACAATATTTATCATTCAACTCTGGAATTTCAAAGGATTTCTGGTCATTAAAAATGAGATTAAAATAGTTACATACCAATTGTGCCTGAGTGAGGTATTTCTTCCACCACAGATACTTGCGCATAGAAGGGATGACTGACAGTCCATAATAAGAATACATGAGTACGTGGATAAAGCTATTCAGAGTGGGTCCAAAGAAACCTATAAAAATCCAACAAGGGAAACGTCTAATATATCAACTGCTAAAAGTGAGAGAAGATACTGTTAGCAATATCGTTCGTTTGGTTTTAAAAAAACAACAAACCCAAGCTGGTATTTAAATTAGTGATTATTTGAGTGAAATATCTTGCTATAGCAGAATGTCAGATTGATGCATACAGGAGTCAAATTTGTAAAAATACTATTGATTCATTTGTCATGATTGACACTGAGTCATGATTTCACCCTGTATCTGCTTTTGGAGTAGGTGCTGTACATGATCACTCTTGTGTACTACTCATAAGTATTACCCTGTCTAAAAGTGGTTTGAAGAGAAGTAAATAATGAGAGGTTGTGGCAGCTAAGTGGAAAATCTAGGGCCTAACACTCAGATATCTTCCCCCCCTGAACTTTTAACTGTGCTTTTAATTTTACCGCCATCTGCAGGTGTTTGGCAGTTCTGAAAGATGGGCTATGAACCTTAAAGGTGCTGCCGTATAGCACAGTGATACCCTTGCTTTGCCTGGTGGTGCAGTTCCCCTCCTGCAACAGGTGACTTATACCCCAGGTGATGAAGCCAACAGAGACTTACTTTGCCCACAAGGTATCCAGTTCAGGACACACCACCAAATGTTAAACATAGTGGCGTGGTGATACACGTGAAGGAAGGTGATCTGGCTGCTTTTCTTTCTCAGTACAAAGAAGATGGTGTCCATGAATTCAATTACTTTGGAAAAATAATACCACCACAGCACTTTGGCTACCTGTATGAGCAAGAACAAAGAAGCAGGAGATCACTATCTGTCAATAAAAGAGCTTAAATATTGCTGTACTTCCTCAGTTCCTAGGCATGCAACTTCCCAAAAGGCATTGATATCCTATTGAAGGAGGAGCACAAGCTCTTGCTTCAATTTTATTTCCCTTTTCAATGAGGCATTTTAGAAAAAAATGCATCTTTTCTCATGTGATTGTATAAATAAGTAATTATTTAAATAAACTTAAGAAATATAGACTTTGAGGAAGGATTTTCTAATTGTTCTACTTTTTTATCAAAGATACAGTTGTGTGGGGGTTTTTGTGTGGGGTGGTTTTTTTTTGAAGTTTGTTATCATTTATACTTTCTTGGCACTGAAGAGATTTTGCTGGCAGTTTCTTCATTTTAAATAATGCAACTCTGACACTCAATACAATGGAATATATCCTCTTCTAGAGTTGAGATACCCTGAGCTCTGATCAACTATGACCCAGGTCAGTTAAAGGCAGTTAGTTAAAACAGAAAGGGGGAAAACACCTTGTTGATGGGAAAAGGTATTTAACTGACCTTTTTCTTGCCGTAGCGCACAAATTCAAAGGTTGGGGTAAATTTTATATAGGTTAACTAATCTTTCTGCCCTTGAGCTCTAAGGCTACCTGGAAAGTGAGCCTGACGTGGGGAAGACAGAGGGTTAATACATGGAATTGCTGGGATGCAGAAATAAGGGTTGAAACTAGAGATGAGTCAAGCCAGCAAAACATCTCTGCAGTTTCCCAGAGTTTGGAGTTGGGCTTAAATCCATTACCAGCTACAGCCCAACAAGTGTTACATTTTAGATGGCTGATTTTTGTTCCAAGTTTTAAAATGATCCATATTCTCTATTTTAATAGTCAGGCAACGCTGTTTTGATCACAGGTCTTGATGGCTTTTCAAAAGACTCCCTGTCATGCTTTCCACAGCATTCAATGCAGAAGCATCTGTATTGAATCAGAAAGATAACACTTCTTGTTTGCTGCTAGCTGTTAGGCAACTTGATTAAAACACTCATGTTAAAGATGTCACTGATAATGTCCTTATTGCTGTGAAGGCAGCTATAAGGATGTGTAGGGGAGGGCTGCCGCAGATGCTGGGGGCTGAGCTGCTGCTGTGTCTCACCCGGATATCGGCCTCCCCGGCGCTGTGGAGGTTCTGGCACTGCAAGTTGTACCCTCCTTCCCACGTGGCAAGGATGAGCTGGAACGGAAAACACAGCAATGGTGTTCGTGAGGAGATGTAGCCATTCGCTTTTACCCCCCTGCAGCTATTCTGTGTTTATTAAAAAAAGCAGCATGGAAGTACAGTATGTTCCCACTCCTTCCGTGAGCTGATGCTCTTAAACCAGACCACTCGCTAATACCTTTGGCTTTGAAATGGGAAAGGCATCAGGGTGTGTTGGAGTCATACAGTGAAATGGTACACCCTTTGCATTTCTCTGGCTTTAGAGCCTTCAAGGCATCCATTAAACTCTCTTGTTACTTAGTGCAGTGATCCTCGCTCCAAAGCTTGTGCTTGAATGTTGTGTCTGGCCTGAAGCAGTACGAACAGAGCTTAACACAGCTACTTATGCAAAACTGTCCTTGAGAAAAATCCCCCATGCCAAGCAAGCAAACAAAAGGCAAGTCCAAAGTAGTGCAATGGGAGAAATATTTCCTTATGCTGTACATCCCTTTATTCTGTACTGTTAAATGCAGGAGGAAGTAGAGGAGACTGGGCATAGTGCTGAATGGAGACGTGAATAGACACACAAGCAATTTCTTAGATTCGGCACGTGTCATGCTGGGAAGCAGAGCGAGCAATGAAATGTTGGGCTACCACACTCTGACGGAGCAGAAGGTTTCTGGAAAGCCATATGGTGGTTTTTGATACAGAATATTTTTATAGTAATGACCACCTAAAGCATTCAGCAGCTGTTTTGGAATAGGGAGCATAATTTATTGCCCACAAATGCTCCGTAGAGCCCATTGATTTTTTTTTTTTTTTTTTAAAAAAGGTCTTGCTTATTCTTGAATGTGTGAAAAGTGGGCTTTGAGGCCAAACTGAGCAATTCATATTCTGGGGTCTGTCTTCCTCTCTACAGAGAATGCAGTGAGCGATGGTGGGAGAAGTACATCGAATTGTTAAGCTGGAAGGGGAATCGCAAGGCGCTGGGAGAAGTGAGTTGCTTTCAACTCTGGCACTGCATTCGTGGGGAAGGTGTATATCGGTGTCTGTACAGACTTTTCCCTCCACTTCAGACTGAAAAGTAGTCTCCTGCGTTGAATGTGTGACAGTCTATACAAAAGCAAAGCAGAGAGATTCTCAGTAATCAGTGAACTAATTCCCAAAGTAAATACATTAAAAATTATTATTGATAATATTATCTGGAGAATTAGCAAATAGCCCAGAATGCTTATTATAAATTCACATTAAAAAGCAATAAAACCTGTAGAGCTAGGGTCTTCTATTATTTTTCCTCTGAATTGCATTTCTGTGGTTGTTTCTGTAATTCCAACATAGTTGGTGTATGTGGCCAAAATAACCCTTTTTGATTGCAGAGAGAGACAAAAAGACAACTAATGAGTGTTTTGCAGATAACTGCTATGTAACAGCCGAAACAAACCCACTCCTTTTTGGAACAGCCTGTGTATCGGTGGATTTGCCTACAGCATGTATAGGTCACCAAACTGAACAGGATGGGACTGGAGTCTAAAAACAGGGGGAACAGCAAAAAGCCAGCTAGAGATCCTCGTGCAAGTGCTCGGTGCAGCTGAGATCACAGCTTGTCTTGCCAAGTTGGCCTCTGCTTGGGTGCTGTGCCTGCAGTCCTGCAGGGCTGGGATGTCTGGGCTCCTCTCCTTTCCGCCCCCGCTGTGGCAGGAGGGTGAGAAGCGGAGGCATGGGTCACACCTCCCCAACTCTCATAACCTGCAGAGGTGCTGGAAGAGAAGGAAGTCCTTGAGAAAAGCAAATTATGCCACTGCGTTTCCCTGTTATCTATTTTCCTATTATCTCTCAAAAAGCAGCTAAGTGGAAAAGGGGTCATTTCTGCTCTCTGAGTAGGAGGCAGAAGGCTTGTGGCTTGCCAGCTGTCCCTCCTGTGGCATGTCCTTGGTCCCCAGCTCTGTGCCTATGCTGTAGCTGGCAATAGGTAGCAGCTTCATGAGGGATGGGGAGATGTTACTGCATGGTGGCTTTTCTGGGTAGCTTATCTCAGTGCCTTCTTTGTGCACTCTCTTGCCTTGGACTTTCTCTGCAAATAAGAGGTGACTGAGTCATCCCCAAACTGAGATTTTTCGAAAAAGCAGGTACAGCATCATTGACAGGCTGTTGTTGAAGATTTGCTCTCACCTTTGTCTTGTTACTTGACAAATACCGAAGAAAATGGAATTGCCACCTTCTTGGCTGGGAGCAGTATGGTCAAACAGTGCTGGACTATCAGCAGCTCATCTGGAGGCAGCATCCTGGATCCTAGCCTGGATATGATGCGCCTATAACGTTTTTTAATCTAAAGCTCTTAAATAATTTTACCTTATGAAAGGTATGCGATTCTTAGCCTTTTCTTCCAAGATCAGTCAAAACAATTTAACTTAGTTGATTCTGTTGCATTCCATATCTGCAAATTCATACTTTTCCTCTGCTTAAATTTGTCAAATTTGTTTATTCCTCTCTTAATGTATCTTGGGGAATCTGCTTTCTTTCAGGTTCCAATTGCACAAACACTTTACTCTTTCAGCCTCTTTTTCTCTTCCTTTAACAACTAAACACTCTTTTTTTTTTTGCGTTGCTGAAGATACCTAACCTCATAAAATTTTCTGTTACAGTAAATGAAATGTTGGTTCACAGAAATTTGCTAGAAAAATTTGCTATTTTAAAACATGCTGATCAAAAGATTTGCAAATGTTCAGATTTGTATATGACTACAATAAGACTGATTTTCAAAAATCTATTTTGTGTGTTGTTTTCTTGTGTGTTAAAGGAGGAAACTTCCCTGCTGGTGCCGAATTGGCCTGCTTAGTTGTATCTCAAGTTTTTTTTTTTTTCCCCCAAATGTTCCATTCATAGCGCTCATGTTGGAAAATGAGATGAAAACCCCCTTAAATTAGGCTCAGAAATAAAATAAATAGCATTTGAGAAACCTGCAGCTCGTCACAATTGGTCAGCATGCAAATGGAGAGCAAGCTTTGGGGTAAGAATACCACTCCGACTCCAGGGTTTTCTTTAATTTCTTTTGTTTGTTCTTCCATGATTCTGTGTAATGCCAGATTTTGCAGGTCATACTGTGTGCCTATTCCCCAGTCATTTCACTTGGCAGAAGAGTTCCCTCTGTGTTTGAAGAGACAGCAGCTCAGAGTGAAGATCTGTTTTGGCTGTCTTAACCTTACTCCTTCATGTCAGCTTTTCTGGAGCTCAATATTTCTGTCCTCTGTTGTAGGTGCCTTACCTACTGCTGGGTCTCCTTTAGGGAAAAGTGGAGAATCTGCTTTGACTTCTTTGCAAGCTAATTTTCAAGATTTCTGTCTAACTTCCCAATAAAAAAAAAATAAAAAATAGTCGGGAAACTTAGAGGGAAGAGAGTAATTTTTTGGAATTCCGGTGATTCTCAGCCATGACTTTCATGTTGGCTATCAATGATATGAAAGGTAAGCAGCTTAACCAGTGGTACCAAACAAGCCAGATGCATATCTGGACACAGAAGCCGGTACCCTGACACAAGATATTCAGTTAACTAGGTCTTTTTTTCTCCGATACCAAACTCATACGTTACTTGGTACTGTTTCAGTTATGTTCCCTTTCACATGCTGAGCACTTTCAGGACTCTGTGGAGGTGGTGGTATTGTTAATCATGCGGAGATGGTGCAAGTACAGGATGTATTAAAGAGATGAGATATTCCCTCTGCCTTTCAAAATACAAATTCTCTCTCTCTAGAAAAGAATTCTTTGAATGCTTTGCGTTCTTGGCAACCTATCCTGAAAATAATATTAACACAGGCATTGTTTGAAGCTATTTAGAAACACAGATCACGTAAAGAGGAAAATGCCTTGTGAAAAACTTACACTAAGTAACAACATCCTGTTATTACTCAAGTTTTCATATTTTGCTGTTGCTCTAGTGTTCTTAACGGATTCCAGTTGTTACACCAACAAATGACCTTTACTCATCTGCTCAAGTATAAACAGCACAAGGATTCACACCACTTGCTTTGCTGCAGCCATCTAACTCTTGCCTTTTTTTTTTTTTTTTACATGGGGAATCACGTTCTTCAGGAATGAGAGCTGGTTCTTCTGTAAGAAATCTCGGCAGAAGGGGGCCAGAAGGTGCCAGAAAATGGTGCCAAAGCCTCTCACCTTGCTGAGTAGCAAACTAAGCACAAACAGCCCTGACCTAGGGGCCTGAGCCCTGCTCATTTCAAGCTTTCAGCCTCAAAAATCTCACAGCTGTAGCTTGGTCCTGCATCTGTCCTCTACAGGTAAACTAGAAAGGAAAGCAATGATATTTTCTGAATGGATATTCCTATTTCTACTGACTGTGGTTTCTGTGCTCTTTGAGTTGTAGAAAAAGCCCTCTGCACGTTGGGCTTTCTCAGAGAGAAAATGTCTGGAAGCAACAAGGTATTCTGCCTTGTCCCAGGGCGGGAGAAAGACAGAGGGTGAGGCACCAGCACCTGGAAGATGAGCAAGCCTTGTAAGACATTTGGAATATTTGCAGTTTACCCGGAGAGAGAGTTGCTGTTTACAGCCCCAGGGAAATGCACAGATCTTTCCCACTATACCCACCCTTCTAATTTTTCAGTTCATTTATTTGTACTAATATGTATACATCCATTCACTATTTATTTTCACCAAGTTTTTACCTCCTAGTTACAATTCCAAAATCAAGACTACAGCAAAGCTTCTCATATATCGCTTCACCCTCCCGATGGATCCCCTTTGATTTCTGGTTCATGACTGTAATCTCCAGCTTGATCTGCCTTGATTTTTCCCTATGGGAGTCATCCTAAACAGGCTTCTGAAACAACTTCGTATCTGTGAAATAGTTCAGAAGAGGAAGCCAAAACCAAATATTGGAATTAGTATTCAAATAATTGGAATTCCTCTCAACAGTTCAGAGCGGGAGCATGAACGCTAGTGTCCTTGTGGGGAAAAAACGGAGCAAGAAGCCTCTTGTCATTATTACGTATATGTTGTTTTACTGGGTTTTCTGTGGGACTTCAGCCCTCAGGCCAATTAAAACATCTTGATCTGACCCCTGTCCTCAAGAAATGGAGGCCTTGCTAAACTAAGGAGACTAATCTGTGGTAGTGGATTGAAGGGTCTAAATTGCAGTGCTGTGAATCACCTATTTGCTTGGCTGTAGGAGGAGTTTTTTTGTTGGTCCTTGTGAACAGCAGCTCCTCACTAGGTCTCTGGACTTCGACAAAATATTCCTAAAGCAGTTATGTGCAGGTCAGATCCCAAAGAAACGGAGTGTAAGCAAAGGCTCAGGTCAGTGACTTGGGAAGGAGAGAGAAATTACTTTGTTTTCTTCGCATTTTTTATTTTAAGTGAATTTTGGAATGAAATGCCTCAGAAGATTATCAGCATCTAAAAACAGAGGCCAGATATTCATCATCTCGCTTAACTTTCCTTTTTCAGTTCTCAAAGGGAGAAATCAGCTCCTTGACTGTAACACAGCTCAGTTCCAAATGCATGCAACATCTGAATTGTCTTCCCATCCCCAAGAGGCTGGGGTGAAGGCATGCTCTGCTTTTATGTGATGAGTAGATGAGTAGAGGAAGGTACCATTAATCATCCTTGACTTATAAAATCATTCTTAAACAATACCTAAAAAGCTTTCAGATGGGTTTTCTGGCGAGGATATTTAATAATAAAATCATCTGTGAATGGTATTTGTTGAAGAATATCCTTCTATATATAGGCTGCCAGCTTTTAGACGAGCTTCCAAGAATTGTGGTATAATCCCACTTTCAGACGAATAGCTGAGATGCAGAACAGCCTGTGTTTCCAAATTGCTGCTCCTGTATCCTGAAGATCTCCAATAAACTGTAGTTTGGCAACATTATAAGCCCCACAGGGAAGCAGCGTGGGTGAGATTGTTCAGGCCAGGACTGGAGGATTCCAGGAGCCTAGTCCCAACCCTGCCGCTTGGCCAGTGCCTCAGTTTCCCCAAACGTAGTGTTACTTAGTAACGCTGTTGTGCTAAACAAGAAACAGGTGCTGAATAGGAAACACCCCACAAGATTTTTCACAATTAAAATATTTTGTTGTCCCTCTTTATGATGCAGCAAGGAGATTTTCTTCATGGGGACATAAATGTAAAGATCATGCTTTGGGCTACTCCTTAGTAAGGCTCTCCATCTCTCCATGGGGTCTAGTTAGAGGTCCGGTAATTACATGCACGGTGGCCCAAAAAAAGATTGACTAATTCCATAATACACCAACTGGGGTTTGCTATGTTGACCTGCAACATGTACAGCTGGGCTCCATCCTGCCCAGGTATCTGAAATAGAAGGATGCTGGTTATTCCAGAGCAGAGGAAGTAAGTGGTCCCATGCTTTCTTCTTATTTTGAGATCAGAAAGCGTATAGTTTTGATAAGGGTCTGAATTTTTTATCTGTCAACAAAAACTCTTTCAAATGTAAATCCCTGTTGTTGAGAAACTCCTAGCCAGTTCTATTTAATACCTCTTAAGTAAATAGGAGGCTGCTAGAAGGATTAGTGAACTAATGACTTCAAAATTACTTGAACTTATGAACGCTGATTCTTTTGTGTATTGCTGTTGTCTGGGATAGTGAAATAGGCTAAACCAAATCCCTTCCAGGCTTATTTTCCATGACTCTTTGATTACATGTCCCATTCTGAATAGCTTCTGTATATTACTTTATAGTACCAGTGGTTGTATCGGAAGATTTGCACATGTGAAAAAAACCACCTCCTCATACTAAATTTTATTCTTGATTTCCAATAAAGTTCTGCTGAAATCTATTTGTATTGGGCAGGTGAGATCCAGAGCACTGCCTCTTTCATGAGCAGGCTAAACGTTTTACCTAAATGCAGAGCTCAGAAAGGTCAGTAGACAAGACACGGAGAACTCAGAGGATGAAAACTGAGACGTGAGGACAATGTGTCCCATTAGAATAACTGCAGGTGAGAACAGCGAAGTCAGCTCCTCAGTTCTCCAAACAAATTATCTGATTAAGATCAAAGAACACCTAGGAATTTAACTCTATCCAGACAAAGTTCTTACTCAGAAAAACTGTTTGCTTTGGTCCTTATGTTTCACCGCTTTATGCTGCACTCTCAGCAACCTTTTTGCTGTCCAGTTTGTCTTTCTCACTTCTCCCCTCTAAATGATAGAAAAGCACACCTGATTTACTCTGGTTTCTCACTTTGTTCTTTTCCTCTTGCTCCCCTAAAGTTAAGACAGACTTTCTGTCCTAATTAAAGAATTGGTTCAAAAGAAGCCTTCGCCTCAAGCACCAATTCTAGAATCTAGAACCTTAGATCTAGAATCATTCCTTGCTTCTCTGCTAAATTTACTTTCGTTAACTCCTAGACAATTAATGAAGGACTAAATAATTTATCACAATCTTAAAAAAAAATCAAAATATTATATTGAAGTTGTATTTCTATAATAAAACTCCAGGATAGTCAGATCAACTAGGATCTATGTTCTTTTTTAACCTTTCCTCATCACCTGCACTATTTAATTTAAACTTAGACCTTCTGTACTCAACCTCTATCTTTTTAACATTTGTACAGTTAGGAAGGAAATTTTTCTCGCGTCAGCCACTATGATGATGGAATAAAGCAGAGCTGAAGTGCTCCTCTTATTTCTGGTTTGTACCTTTCGTTTTGCCCACAGTTATCCCAAATCCAGGCACTCTACTGGGATTTCTGGCAATTTTGTGAGGTGTTACCCCAGTTGCAACGTGTAGGGCTAAAAACGGTGGCTAGTGGCCCTGATCGTGCCAGCATTGTGCTTGTGACCTTTCCCAGCTGTCAGAGGATACAGAGAAGGCAATTCTGATACTGTTGGGAATCCTCATTTTTTCTTGGCGCTTATGGTTCTGCATGTCATTACTATAATTCAGAAATTGGACTTACTGTGGGGTGAACTTTCAGCTCCTAGAAACAGGTAAAGTGAAGGTAATTTACTCTTTTTTTTATCCTGTAAGATAAAAGACTTTTCTTCTGACTTCACTAAAAGGGTTGATGCACTGGGCCTGCAATACTTGTGCAGTTCTGCTCTCTCCCCTTTGCTCTGAATTGAGGGCTCCTCACGTGCTAGTCCTGCTTCCCCACATGGATGTGGTTGCTTGCTTACAAATCCTATGGATTTGTAATAAGTCTGTGAAGCTACCTGGGGATACAGGCACTTTGAGACATCACGCCACCCCTATGCTAATGAGACATATCTCTAGATCTTCTTTTTAATCTGACTCAGATGGTGCCAGTGTCCTGGTTTTCTCAGTGCCTGATCGACAACAGGACTTGGATGAGAGCTGGATGACTAGCTGAGATTTAACTTAAATAAGGCAGAGGTGATACTTACTGCTGGGGAAAGCTGCTGTTGAATCAGTAGACTTGATCTGAGTCTGTGAACACTTAATGGTACAGAAGAATAGCCATCTAATAGCAAACCTATGATGCAGCTTTCCCCTGTAGAGGCAAGGGTGGAGGGATTTGTCTTCTGACCCCTTTGGCAGTGCTCCTGCAGCCTGCCTAATTTAAGCTCAGGACTTGCATCTAAGTTTCAGGTACTTGAAAATGTCATGCTCCGAACCCAAGTACACCACTTCTCCATTGTATTCAGTGGGGAGAGGTAAGTGCCTTTGACAACTTCAAGAAAATCCCTTTGCCTAACTCAGATGTCCAAATTAAGGTCTAATAAACTGTTCTTCTGGGAAGCCTTCGAAGGCACCTAACTCTTTCGTGACACTAAAGTTTTGAGACATCTCAGTAGGATAAGGGTGGCTGGGCAGAGCTGGTTTTGTTTTTTGGGTCCTTCAGGTACAGTGAGGATACCTGACCTGATGCTGACGGCACATCTTAGAGTTGTCCTGGAGCTGTTCCTCCAAGTACTTTAGGGATTGGTTGACCTCAAAGCTCATGGAGCTAAATTTGGCTCCGAGATGCTTCATGCCCATGGTGCAGTGCATGGAGCTCTGGCTAAAAAGAGGAATCTGCCTTTGGAGATTTAAAAACAGTGCTTTTGTTAAGACTCCTTGCTATTATCTTTGTCTTCTTGCCTTCAGGCTGTACAAATGAACTGTAGTCAAGGGACAGCTAAACTAGGTCAGGAGATGAAGAATTGCAGCACGGGTACCCCCCTCAACTGGTTTATTGTGTATCTCATTAAAGCCGACATGTGGGACAGTCTGCATTTGGAGGTACACCCTTTCTTTTGAATGAGATACTTTTTCTTTTGCATGTCTAAGAAGCATCCACTCTATTCTGGAGCTATCACGAGAAAACGTGTGTGGCACCTTATAAACAAAATCAAGAAGAGATAAGAACAATGCCAATAACTGTTTGGGGGGGGGGGTTGCCCTTTTTTTTTTTTTTTTTGTGGTTTATCTCTACTATAGAGCTTATTATTTTGTGATTTATCTCTGCTGGAGAGACCAGAGGGGTTTGGGTGCAGTGGGAGGATGGAGGAATACGATCGCTGTTATAGATGTCTCTAGGAATTAATCCTGAATCATACTGTCTGGAGGGATCAGCTCTGTTTACATAAGAAACCACTGTGCAGAATGCTTT
This sequence comes from Stercorarius parasiticus, assembly GCA_013396915.1. Classification (NCBI taxonomy): domain Eukaryota; kingdom Metazoa; phylum Chordata; class Aves; order Charadriiformes; family Stercorariidae; genus Stercorarius; species Stercorarius parasiticus. The sequence continues at coordinate 196,636 of VWZL01001112.1, read as the reverse complement.
AAATATAGGTAGATCTAGCCTTAAAGAGCTTACTGTCCATAAAAGACAGAGAGAATAAGGGCCAGAGAGAAGCTTTGGAAATGTGACATTTTGAAATGTTGAGTCACCATAACTTTATTGAGTACTGAAGATGATTTCTGCTCTCCTGTTTGCCTGTTTTCCTTCAGCAGGGATGTGCAAGTCTACCTCAGGCAGGTCTGCAAGTCTTGACTTCTGTTCTGTTCCCCCACAGGAGAAGAGAAGCTGTGATAGGAACCAGGCAAGTGGACTTCAAAAAGTCTTATAGAAGAGTGTTTTGTACAGTGTAAAACCAGCCTGGCTAACAGTCTAGAGCTAAGAGTGAAACGTGCAGTAAACCAGCTGGCAGTGCAGATCAATCGTGATGTCCCTCCGGGTTCCCAAAAAATGTGGACTGTGGAGCTACGAGCCACTGCCAGCCATGCCCAGCTGCAGCCTGGGAGGCATAAACCAGCAGCTTCCAACTATGGAATCAAGGTCTAAAGGGACTGACCCGAGGACTCACACAACTTAGCCGTCATCTGCAGCAAAGTTAGCCTCAGGAAGGACTGGGCAGCGAGGTGGCTGAACGGGAGCTGGCTCAACAAAGTTCCTACAAAGGTGTAAAGGTGCCAAAACCCAAGTTTGCTTCATGTAAGTGAGACCTGCTAAAATTCTCTTTGTTTGTTTATTTACTTGTGGCAGGCCAAATCAGCCTGCAAGGGGAAGGGAGCAGTGCTTTTGTATTCAGTTAATCCTTTTTGCCGAGTCCTGCTACCGAGGACAGATATCTCTATACCTTCAAGCAAAATGGGGATTTAAACATCAAAGCACTAATTTAAATTCCGGAGGACAATCAGTATGGAGTCGTCAAACCTTCCAGCACTTGTGCTGGTTTCTCCTTTGCTCTGGGCCTGATCCTGCACCCTCGGTCACCCACAGCAACCGCAGAAGCCAGCAGGAGCTTTGGCCAGGAGGAAGCTCTGTAGCTCTGCGTAGGACAACGGGTCCTTTGCACAAAGGCGCAAACTGAAACTGCTGCTCAGCCTTTTGACCAGGGCAGTCACCCGGTGTTTAGCTCAAATTAATTTAAAACTTGAAATCTTGGGGGCCTTGTTCGGCTTCTGCAATGTCTCTTCTCCAGCTTGACAGAACAGTCGCTCCTTGTTTTTCTCTTGGAAACTGCTGTTGTGGCCGGGAGCCCGGGGAGCAAGAAGTGCTGTGAGGCTGCGCAGGCGAGGCGGCAATGTCAGCTCACACCTCCGCAGGTCACACCATGAAATCAAGCACATCCTTCAGCCAGGGCTTCTCATGCCCGGGGTCACTCTTTAAGCCAAGTCAGAAAACGTTTTGTGGTTTTTGTCTTTTAGTGTTTGTTTTTTAGGGCCGCAAGTGATGGATGTTAATGCTTTAATATTAAAAATACCTCCCTTATCACAAGGCTGAGAATGAGGAGCTCCCAAATAATATCAAAATGTGACTTTTGGCTTTTGCTCCCCACTGGGGAGGTGAAAACATACGTGTGTTTGCTGAGGAGCACTGTTCAAGTCCTCTGCTCTTGCAAAATCATCAGATGCATTCAAACCTCTCTTCTGGTTCTGAATGGATTCCAATTTCTGTGAGCATGTTCCCTTCTGATAAGTACTTGGGAAATAATCTCTGTGACCATATTCAGCCTCCAAGTCCCACAGCACTTGCTTTTGGCTGAAGTAGGTTTTTAACATCCGCCTCTTACCGTCTGACTATATGACGAAGGCTTCTTAGTCAGGAGAGCAGAAAAATAACACTGAATTGCCAATACCATAAAAAAATCAGTACTTACTCTCATCTAGAAGTCTGTTCACATTTCAGCATGGGCATTTGTACATAGGAAAATCATTCCATAGACAGTCATAAGAATAAATCCCAATCCATGGGCATATCCATGGGTACTGAAAAACGAGGTGTCACCACATTTGAGCTGAGCGACTGCTGCAGGTTCAAATTCATGCTTGTAGACACTGTCCTGGTAGCAGCCAGCAGTCCCCAGGTGTGGACTGTAGCGCAGGGGGGACAGTTAAAACACGCCAAGGTCTAAGCTGAAAAGTTACTGTACAACTCACTGTCCAATTGCTAAGGGACTGTTCTTGATCTTAAATTTACTTTGCCGTTGATGTTAAATTTTCTAGCAAAATTGTCCGTTGCTAAGATATTTCTGCTAAAAACTGTATATTGCTCACCTTTCTCAGCCGCGTGGCATGGAAGAACACTTACCTCTATGAGCATATACAAGGAGAGCAGTGTAATCCCAAGGTTATATACAATGAGGTGAGCCCTGAGAGAGAAAGGAGGCCTGTCCTTCATGAACTTGTTGCCCAGCCGTATGCAGAGTAGGTATGCTCCAGTAAGGAAAAATGTGGGAAGGTAAGAGTCCAAAAGGAACCATCCTCTAACTCTGGCATCTGGAAAGAAACACATGCAGCAGGCCATTAAGGCGGCTATGGTAAAGTATTGCTAAAATAAGGCAGATTGCATTGTGAAAAAAAATCTGCTGAAAGCATGAGATAGAATCTGCCAGGCTTTGTTTGTAAGAGCTACCCACAGCTTTTACCCTCCCTAAAACTGCGTACTTATTCAGAGAATGTGTGCTGGAAACTGCATGACATTCCCTAATAATTTGAGGTCACTTAAATCTCCTCATTTTAACAGAAAGGAGAAAATTAAAAGAAGAAAATATTTCTATATGCTTTTAAAAATGTATTTTAATGTTTTAACTTAATATTTAATTAAATCATATCTTAATCTGCTCCATGGGCAGTTTGCAGATAGTATTAAATACACAGTATGCATGTAAAGTTGCCAGTTCATATATTATTTCAATTCTGCATTTGCCATACAAGCATGAAGGTATATAACGTTTGCTAGAAAGCATTTATACAAAGGGAGGATTTTTCAAAAAAACATTAAATATGGAAAACAAATGGCAAATGTTTGGTGGTTATCAAAGCTATTTGGCAAGGCAAGGGCTTGATTTCTCACAGTTTCTGCCCCATTTGCCTGGTCCTGAAATGAAATATTAAGGTCAAATCCTGCTTGCCTTATTCACACGAGTAATCCCATTGGCAGTAAGCAGATAGTTCAGTGTATGTGAGCAAAGCCTAATCCTGTATGCCAATCTGGAGGCACCGCTTCGTTGTCCTGTGAGCAACTGGATGTCATGAGCGAAAGGAGTGTTTTCTTTTTTTCTTTCTTTTTTTTTTTCAAGCTGGAGCAAAATTTAGAGTTAATTTTCCACAGCAACAATCTTCAGATATTTATCTATGAAAAGAATGAGGGATGTCACGGCTAGTTTTTCAAAAATATTACTCTAAATCTGTCATGATTTATGGAGTAAGTGAAGAAATAAGTCAGTGAGAAGCTATCATGCAGGTCACAGTACTCCTTTCAGCTCTTAGAAACTGTTTTAAATTACTTATTTTATTTTTTACAAAGACCAAAATTATGTTAAAAATTGTAAAAGAAGAAAAGGCATTCAGAGTGCATGAAAAAACATTTTACTATTTTTCCACCTGTGTTGAGTTTGGGAAGGACTGGGCAATGGATGATGCACAAACCAAATGTGCCCAAGCATTTAACAAACTTGCCAATTGCAATTTTGCTGTGCTGTATTCTTTCCGACTATTCTTTCCTCAGAAACATATGCATACAAGTATACACAAAGTAAGATTTTTGAGTTAATCGGCTTACAAACAGGGCTATGAACATCAGCTTTCTTTCTCATTACAGTCTCCCTCCACTTGCCACCTTGCTTCCATCGTGGTGGCTGTAACACTCATCTGTTGGATTTGGGCTCCGCATAGGATGTTCGCTCTTTTGCAGGAAAGATTTTCAACCAGGCCTAAGTTAACTGTGGAAGTCCAGTGCTCTCCTCATTTTGACTCTCCCTTCTGGATTCCCAAAAGTCTCTAGGAGAGGAGAGGTGTAGGATAAAAGTGGTCACAACAGCACAACCATCTATGACAAAGCACCATCCTTCCTTTAGGGTGGCCTTGCTTTGTTGTGCATTACCAAGCTAAAACACCTGTTTTCTGTCTTCAGATCTCAATGTCTATTTAATATCACCTCAGTGTGAGAGTAAAACACTTCCAACAGCCATCTTAAAGTTCATGAGCCACTTGTGAAGCTCTGGAATGGATGTTTTTGAGGAGCTTCTGCTCCCATGTGGGCTCCAAACAGGTTTTCCCTCACATATGGGCTCTAAACAGGATGCAGGAGTCACTTTGCAGGTGAAGGTTATGCGCGTGTTGATCTGGTGTATGTTTTTGGAGCATAAGGATTTAATTGATTTAATTGATATCCTAAATGAAGATGTAGAAAGCAGTCATGTCAGCAAGGCTGCTATCTGGAGAGGGTCTCCCCATCCGAGGATTGCAACACTGGGTGTATAAAGGTTACTTGCACAAAAGCCAACTGGCATCGGTACATAATGAACCAGAATGTTTGCTCAAAGAGGAAAAGTAATTGGAAGAGATGAGAATACAAATTAAACTAAACAGCATTAAATGCTGCCCTAGTATGCCCTCAGAAAGTATTCACTCTGCTGTGAGTGGCCACAAGCATGTGGGCTGATCCATACAAAAGCAGAACTCGTGTGCTTGTTCAGGTCAGCATGTCGAGTATTTTTAAGAACTATAATATTTCCATTTCAAGAGAAATTATTAACATATGTACCCTCACTGATTATTTTCCACCCCGACCTTGGTACCTTGAAGGGTAAGACAGTTATTGGCAGAAAGTAGTTTATAAACAGCAGCCAAGGAACATGACTATTTTGCTTCCACTTACGCTTATCCCTGAATGACAAGAAGAGGGAGGTTTTTATGTGGCAGGAAGGGAGAGGAAAGGAAATGTATTTCAAAAGAAGTTATCGGAAGAAGGAGAGATCAAAAGTATCTCTGTTGACTGACGGTTTGCTCTCCATGTTGAAGTACTGTAAAGATACGCTGTCAACAGGAGAAAGAATTACTTTTACAATGTTGAACCCGCACAGAATCTGAATTTGAGACCAAGGCAGTGAATAAAGCCACAGTGTGAAAGCACTGGACTACGGCAGGGGAAGGAGCAGGCGCCCACAAGCTCTGGTCGCTCCATGAATAAGCTCATTGACGGTCACTGGCCACAATGTGCCAGACCCTTGGGGTGAAATCTTGGCTCCTGTGAAATGAGTGGCAGGCCTCCCAGGCTCTTTAGAGGTATCAGGCTTTTATCAGTGAGGTTTAGAACCATTTTGGTTCAGGTTTCTGTATAGCTTTGGCCAGTTGGTATCTGAGTAGATTGAGACCTTTAGAGGTGCAGAGCGCAGATGGTTTTGCACCAATGCCTTGCTACTGTTCACGCTCAGTTGAGGAGAGGAGGAGTGCTTATTACTTTTTCATAACTTTATTAAAATACATTTATTCTTGACCACCTCTTGTTTCTTTCAGAGATGAAACAAGCAACCAATTAAGTAGATTTGGCTCCTGCAGTTCAATATTCCTTAATTTTGCATAACAGCAAACAATACTTTGCAGATGAATGTGGCCCTGGGAAAATGCGCTCTTAACAAACAATATAGCTATTTCCCTGTTTCTCTTTCTCCCTTGAGCCTAGATAATCCCCTATGTAGAATAATATGGACCAACACCAAATTGTAAGACCACTTCTTATTAAGAGATGCAACTGATGGGCATGTATGTGCCTTCTATTCCCTGATCGAAAGGACTTGGTCTGCTAGTTCAAAAGCAAACATTGAGATAAATTTGTGTACCAAGTCCAGCTGACACCAGTGAACAAAGGCACAAAGTATGCCTATAGATAAATCAAACTTAGGTCTTTGACAGTACACCCCTTATTCTAGTAGTGCAGTACTGCAGCTTGTGTTAACCTGGTGCTACCAATGTGAGCAGAGATTGCCTCCAGGCACTAGCGTGTGGCTTTCTGTCTCTTCTTGTGCCCTCAGCTGAGTCTGGTAATGATGACTAAAACCAGTATAGTGGTACCAGTATTTCAGGAGTTACTACCTAAAATATAAATCGTAAATATGGGATTGATTTTTTAAAAGAATAGAGCATTGTTATCGTTCCTTTTAAGTCATCTTGCTGCTGAATGAAGTGTGCGCTGTAGATGAAAATTGGTGGAGAGAAAGAAGGGGAACGGTTTGTTGACCTTAGACATTTGGGGAAGCTCTTAAGAATTCATTAGATTTTCATTTGTGGCGTCATTCTATCCAATTTAAAACTGTTTGCAGTTTATTGTGAATTATTTATGTGTATAAACACATTGGTGGGAGCTATGTTATTCACGAAATGGCTGATACTGTGTCATTATACCACCAGTTAAATTAAAGATCATAGTGAAGAGGCACAGACAAACAAATGCTATCTTCAGCATTGATGTCTGGAGAGGGATTGTGATGTACTTGGCAAGTAATACAAATAACACTTGTTTAACTGAAGTGCTTTCTAAAAGCCCAAAGGGATCTGTGTGGTATTCTGCATTGGATTAACTACAGTTCGTTCCTTCAAACAATTTGTTCTGGACCAATGAGGAAAGAGGCAGGAAGGAGAACATCATGTCCATTTGAAAAAAAAAACCAAAAACCTAGCACTTTTATGCTTGTGATCACATTTCTTTGTTAATATTAAAATGCACTATTGTAGAAGCCATAATAAAACTTATTCTGTTTTAATCATTTCTGATGCAGTTCCCAAGCTGTTCAGCGTTTCTTCACCAGAAATCTTTCTTTCAAGCTTCACATCTACTGCAGAGATGAGGGGAAAGATTTTGTAGCCGGACAGCCAGCTAAGGAAAAAACAAATTTCTTGGTTTTAAGAATGCTATAATTTTCTTTCCCTTGTCCTCCTAATTAAGCAAGAACAGTTTCTGGGACCTGGAGGACATTATTGCAACAAAGTGATAGTACAGAAGCATTTGTTCATCCACACAGGCAACAGTTCTGTATTCAACCATGGGGAAAAGTTTGCAAGGCTGTTCCCAAAGTTGAATGTTTAAGTCCAGCCCTACCAGCGGCAAGGTGGCCTTACAGGGACCTTCTCTGAAGACTGTCTGCTCTCTAAACTCCTGTCATACCTCTTTCCTCTAGTTGCTTGGCTCTCTTAACCGTGCTCCATCCTCACCTTGTCATAGCCTTTTTCTTCCTGCACTCCTGCTTCAGGTTTTGACTGTTACTTGTTTCAGCCGTAACAAAGCATGAGGCACCTCCAAGCTACAGTTATTCAAGTTATTCTTGTCCAAACTGTTTTACAAATCAAGAATGGGAAGTAGAAAGGTGCATCTGTTCTCCTGCCCCATCTATTGGTGATCCTGCAGGCTGCTAAAAGCCCTTTCTTGATTTTGCTCCAATCATCCTTCTGAATTAGACTATTTGATAGGTAGCTGGACCAAAAAATAACTGGATTATGAATAAGAATCGGTCCCAAAACAGATCTTCCACTTTTAGAAAAATTCTGGCTTTCAGTTTTTTTAATCTGCATTAGTGTTTAAAACTGAAATTCTTTGATATTCTCAGAAACAAAGGACTCTCAACTCTATAGATTTTTTTTTTAAGTTTCAAAAAAAAATTCAGTTGCATTTCTTCTTTCACCTTCAGTATAATATGTGATTAGTTTTAATTTGTATTACAGATAATATTATGTCAGACAGTCAAAAGAAACATCTGTTGGCTTTCTACAAATGCAGTGCATTGATAGATTTCCTACAATAATGGTGTGTTCCTGCAAATACTGTGATTCTGCCTTGTCTACATTTTTCAATGAGAAATTATTCATACAGAAGATTTTGACTGCTTCTATTTATTAGAATATTTTTGAGTAGTATTTTGGGTAGGTAATATTTCCTAAAAGGGCTATAGGTGGAGAACCTTACCTCGAGGTCCGAACATATAGTCCACAAATGCATTTACTTCCTGGTCAAAAGCTTTCAGGTGCTCCTAAAAAATACAAAAAGGATGTGTGACAAAGACATTAGCTCATGGCTGACATAGGCAATACAATTAAAAAACCCCTAACAAACTGGCAAAGGGTCTGTCATGCTCAAGTATTTCCAAAGTACGCAACAGCACATCTACTGAAAAAAAACAAACCTCTTTAAAAATTGATTTAGGGCAGATTGTGGTTCAGATAATAATAGAGGCCTTGTTACTGGAAACTGCCCAAACCAGAACTCTTTAGGAATGGAAATTAATTTCTACAAATTAAAAAGAACAAGTATCACAGCAAACCTATCTGCGATGGATGGCATTTTCACCCTACTAAAGATGTTTTTTGTTTGTTTTTGTTATGTTTCCTCCAATGATTTTTTTTTTTTTTTTTTTTTTAAAGAGAGGAGCTGGTGATTCCTTTGGTAAGCTTCACAAAGCTGCCTGCTTGTAACCGGCCTAGTGACAGTGCATCAGCTGAGTATCTCGATGCTTTACTCTTAAAGAAGAAAGCCTTTAAGGTAAGCCACCTGAGATTTCTCTAAATCAGGCCCTGAATTCTTAAAAAAAGTCCACAGGAGAACCCAGACCTCTAGTAATGTAGTTCAGGCCATGTAGGGAGGGAGGAAGAAGAGGAAGGAAGAGGACGGCTATGTTACAGAGACATTGTGTTTTGAGGTCTAAGTCAATAAAGCTGCTAATCTGGCAAGCTTGTGTCTGTCTGTGACTGAGTTGGGAGCTAAGCCATGATCAACACAGTCCTTCCCTCAGTCGGATGTGGTGGCCTCTCTGAAACACTTCTTCCCAGATGCTAGTTCTGGGCAGTGGCTTCCTGCATGCCCGTGCCTGAACAACTCTTTGCCACAAGCCTGAGGTTAGCCAGGTTCTTCCTCTGTTCCTTCCAACAATGCCCTGCTCAATGAATTAATTTTAACACTGAGCTAATGCAGCCAAGCTGAGGGGAAAGAGGCAGAGTGACTCTGAGCATCTCCACAGGGCGAGAGATGCCAAGGGCTGTGTGTGCCTTTGAATGCCAGATATCTCCATGCCAGCCTGGGCTGCAGTCACCATTAGCACATCTGACTTGTGAAGAACCACATTTGCACCCTGGCAGGTCCAGACGTGGCCTCTGCATTCCCCTGCTGGGGCTGGGTTGTGGTCTGGGCAAGGAGAAGCTCCAAGCCCCTTGTGTTTCTTCCCCTCTTATGTTTTGGTCCTCAGGATGTTCAAAGTGGGCAGATTTTGTGTGAATACATAGCAGCAAGAGGTTTTGCAGCATCCCAGGCTGTAAAGGTCTGTCTCTGCAAGATGCTGCCGTGTTCATCTTATCTTAAAGAAAAACCCAACAAAACCCCCCAAACTGAAAGAATGTATTTTATTTTTTTAACAAAAAATATAGGACTTGCTCTGAAAATGGACAGAATGAAACTGATGATGCATGATACAAAAAGATTTCTCATATTTTGCAGCACTGAGGAAACTAAACTAGCTTTTAGGTAGGAGTCCTGACTACTGCCCCTGGAGAAAGGCCTTTTTGTCAGTTTCAAGCAATTTCCTCAGCAGCCTGAGGACGGCTTCTGTCACAGGAGGTGGCTCCATTTCCAGGTGCGAGACCTGTGCCAAGATCTGCTTCCATTTTCACCTCCTTGAGCTGTGCAGTTTTTCTGCTATTATTTCACGACGAAGGTACTGCTATTTGGGGAATGCCACGCTGCTGTTTGTCTGTGATGAGCCCACCTGCTGCTTTAATTTGAAACAGAGCTGCTCCTGTGCTTGATGGCTTTGTGCTTAGACTTAACAAATTGCTTTGGAAAAAATACTTTAATGGATTCAAGTGACTTGTAGGAATGAGCATGCAAAGCTACTTGCTTTCATGCTTACATTATATAAACAAAACTGACATGTCAAGAACAAAATAATAAACCATGTATATTCCTTTTGTATTAAAATACTGTAGACAAATCTCAGCTACATTGAAATGAAAATTAGGGACTGAATTATTCTAACAGTTATATAGAGGATTAAGAATTGTGGAATAATTATTAAGGAGAAAGAGAAGAATGAAGACTTAAAAAAATAATAATAGAATTATAGAGTCATTTAGGTTGGAAAAGACCTTTAAGATCATTGAGTCCAACCATAAACTTAACACTGCCAAGTCCACCGCTAAACCATGTCCCTAAGCACTATGTCTACCCGTCTTTTAAATACCTCCAGGGATGGCAATTCCACCGCTTCCCTGGGCAGCCTGTTCCAATGCTTAATAACCCTTTCAGTGAAGAAATTTTTCCTAATATCCATCCTAGACCTCCCCTGACGCAACTTGAGGCCATTTCCTCTAGTCCTATGGCCTGTTACTTGGGAGAAGATATCAACCCCCACCTCTCTACAACCTCCTTTCAGGTAGTTGTAGAGAGCGGTAAGGTCTCCCCTCAGCCTCCTTTTCTCTGGGCCAAACAACCCCAGCTCCCTCAGCTGCTCCTCATAACTTGTTCTCCAGACCCCTCACCAGCTTCGCTACCCTTCTCTGGATCTGCTCCAGCACCTCAATTTCTTTTTTGTGCTGATGGGCCCAAAACTGAACACAGTATTTGAGGTGGGGCCTCACCAGTGCTGAGTACGGGGCATGGTCACTTCTCTAGTCCTGCTGGCCACGCTATTTCTGATACAGGTCAGGATGCTATTGGCCTTCTTGACCACCTGGGCACTGCTGGTTCTTATTGAGCTGGCTGTCAGCCAACGCTCCCAAGTCCTTTTCTGCTGGGCAGCTTTCTGGCTGCTCTTCCCCAAGCCTGTACTGCTGCATGGGGTTGTTGTGACCCAAGTGCATGACCCGGCATTTGGCCTTGTTGAACCTCATACCATTGGCCTTGACCCATCGATCCAGCCTGTCCAGATCCCACTGTAGATCCTTCCTACCCTCAAGAAGATCAACACTCCCACCAAACTTGGTGTTGTCTGCAAAATATACCAAGACTGCTGTTTGCATAGGTTACTGTTTTAAGTGATCCAAATTGTGGTTGACCTCTTACACCTGTCTAGGATGAGCAGACAGCATGCTGAGTCGATGCACCAGTCTAAAGTTAAATCTACCTCCTTATGAATGTGCTTAAATGACACAGTGGGGACTTGTACCAGCTCCCAGCCCTTCCCTGGTCTATCTTAATTAGTACTAGATCAATTCAGTGCCTGTTTTGCTTTCATTGGTAATTTAAGAGTAGAAATTTTTCTAGGAAGTGCAGCAGAAGAAACAAATATATTTCATAAGAATGTCCCAGCATTTGCCTCCCTTTTAGCTTTTTTAAAGCTTATCTTAGTTTACAGGAACAAAAATAGAGATTTACAATATATAGATTTACAAGGTTGTTAAAAAAAATACATCTGTTTATATACCTAATACTAGTACTAATGTTTGGAAAAAAAAATTTAAAATCTTACTTTAAAAAAGGTAGGTCATTTAGTGTGACTAGTCTTGTCACCTTGCTGTCAACACTGCTACAAGAGACCATACTGTATTGCTGGGTTTTAGAACATGTCCTTAATAGTGTCTCTGGGCAGACTAGATGCAAATGTCTTGCTCAACATGACCTGTTGTATTTCTAAAGAAAAGCAAATAAAAACAGCCTGAACAAAAACACATGTTCAGACAACTCACTTCTCTCCGGCAAATCACTGTAATAGTCTTTATCAATGAAGGTATTTGAGTTACAAGGCTAAAGATTAACGTGTATTTCATGGTTTTCCTTCTGTTGTACAGGACATTGCTCTGGGCATTGGCAATGCTAGGAGTTTGGCAGGATTTCAGATAGATTTGTGGAAGATCTATTTACCTACACCTACGAAAAAGACATTAGGTTATCTGAGGAAATCAAATCACCCAAATGGAAAGATCAGGAGGGAGCGTAAAGCCAATGATGATAAAGCAACATAGAGATCTCTAATGAGTTTCAATATTTTTGCAACAGAAATGGAAATAAGCGAATAAGTAGCATGGTGCACATAAGTGAATTACTGTTTTCATGCTGATTGCACTTAGAACACTATTTCAAAGTCAGCAGGTATGGAAAAGAAAATCACTTCTCATTCTGTGCTTATAAATCTTTGTTAGTGTTGGTCTTCACTGAGAGACCAATGTCTACTAGTTTCCTAATAGTTTAGTAAAAGTAGTATAAGCTATGCAAAAAATTATGTACTTGCTATCTAAACAGTGCAGGTATCAAAATACCTCTGATTTGTCAAAATACCAATGACCTTTAGGCATTATCTACCACCCACTGAAAACACTGCCTCAAGCGATATAAGTTTCTCTCTATACAGCTATAAAAACCAGGCTACCGGGATCCAATAGAAGAATGAAAAAACTCCTTTCTTTTACAGAAGCAAGTGGATGGACATGTCACTGTCAGCTATTGTTCCCAGTGACAATCTTCAAAAATCTCCCAACCTTAGCAAACTAATACCACAGTCTAGAAGCAAGGAGCTTATGGCCAAAGTAACTTGTTTGATCCGTTGGGAACAGGAATGACCACTAATGGACTAAAGAGCCCACTGAAAGTCCTAGGTCCTAGTGTCTGCAGTCACAAACTCTTCAGAATGAGAATTTGTCCACACGCATGGGTCTCCGTAACCCATGTTAGTCTGAGGATGGATATTCTAAAATAAAAGGCTCCTTGAAGTTCAGAGTTGGCAATACCAGGCTTTTCTGAGCTAGGGTGGGAACTCATATTCAAAGTGTTCTTCATGTGCATAAGATACTGTTACAGCCAATAACTGTGATTAAAAGACAATTATTAAATATAGGCATACATGATGAGGTATGTTTGTGAGGCTTTTTATTTGAATGTGTGGATTTTAAATGGCTTTCTGAAATAAACTTCCTACAGAGGAGTAAACTGCATTCAATCTCACTTATGCTACCTAGTAACCTCTTGTATTTTCTTCTATGATTTGTGTTTTATATCTGTAGGGGAAATATGTGTATAACAATCCCTAAAGGGAGCGGCAGAGAAAGATGAAGCTGAAGGTGAGCCAGAGGTTGCTATGTATTGTGTCATTAGAACAAGGGGGATATTCAGTCAAATTGGGAGACAGGACATCCAGAAGTTGATAATAAACCTTTGCTTTATGGAATTTATAATTAACATATGGAACTCACTGTTAGATTATCTCACTGAGAGTAGGAACAAGCTGGAGTGAGCTCACGAGAGAAACAGACCAACTAGCTGGGGGATGAGACTGCCTCAAAGTTCCATGGATGCACAGGGAGGGAGCAAGGGAAGGAGAAAGATTAGCTAGAAGGGACGTTATCTCAGATCTTCTTTTTTAGCATTTCAGATTAATCGTTTCAAGAAACAGAAACTGGATGACTTATTAGATATGGCAATTTCTGTGTCCCATGTTCTGGGACATTCTTTCAACTCTGATGGCTGACCAAGATTAGGGGCTAGCTACGTTACAAAGCCTTAATCAGCACAGCTATATTGCCAGAGCTCCCAGTAAAAGCACAGCCCTCTGGCTGTGGTAAACTGGGCTGGCTAAAGGGCTCTTTTGCCAACGTCAGATGCATCCACTTGGGATGTTTCTGCTAGCGTAGCAATCTCATGGCCTTATTCCTTCCTAACAAGCAGCACTGCAGAGCTGCCAGACTTTTGTAACTGGATCTGTGCTCAGAAGGCATGTAATTTCATGTGACAGAAGTGGTGGAAGCTAAGCAAGGGAAGTTCTGCTGGTGGTTCGGGTCCAGTGAGGTGCCCATATAATCTGTGAGCAATGTTTGGTAATGCTCCTGTTTTGCAGAAGATAACCAACAATAGCTAACAGAAAGAACACTGATGACTCCATCTAAAGATATAGTTATTATGAGTTCCAAGAGAAGAGAGATCTGTATCTTTGGTTTGGAAATGCAAGTTGTAGAATACATTTTAATTTAATGCAAAAATCTCTGTTTGAAAAATACAGTATGGGTGGAGAAGAAGCAAAAGGCGGCTCTTCCAGCTTTACCACAGAAAATAAAAATTGAATGGTCTTTCTGCGTTTCTCTTCCTTTTTCCTTTCTTCTAAAAGCTTTCACAAAAAACTGTAAGCACTTCAGGAGAAAAAGATGTTGTTATTCTGGTCAGTAAATTATTTAAAATAATTCAAGAACAGCTTTGAAGGTAATGAAGAACAACACTGCTTATACTTGAGAAACACACAGTATTTCTAAAAGATTTCAGTTAAACCCATGTCCGCTCTGAAAACAATTTATTTGATTGTCAACATTTTTCAAACAGATTATATTTTATTCCTATTATTTTCTCATCCTATGCAATATATGCTCCATTCCACTGCTAAAGCTTACATGCATATTTGGTAATATCTGGACATTTTCCAGTTGATATTACCAAATTCAGCACTTTTTGTGACAAAAACGGCAGCATCGGTGCAGCTGAGGATTATTTTTGCATGTATTTGGAAATTACTGACTGCAGGTTAGCAGCCTGGTAGCTCGCAGGCCTGCCTGTTATCTGACAGAGTAAGCCAGTGGGGGAGCTGATTCATCAAATAGGCTGGTTTTCTCTAGAGGGGATTGAGAACAGCTGCTTGAATGGTGATTACAGCCAAAAGTGCTGAACACCTTCTCCTGTGCTGATTTTGTCACTGCAGAGAAAGCTGAGGTGATGATGGTGTTCCTGAGGGTGAAAAGATAAGGGGGAGGCGGCTGCAGGGGAAAGGAAGGTGCACAAATTTTGCCTCAGTAGCTGCTTGGGTTTCCACTGCCTGCAAGAAAATGCTGTGGTTTTGGTGGCTTCCTCAATAAGAAGACCAGATAGCAATTTCTGATATGAAAAATGAATGGAAGGATGTAAAGTTTGGTAAGCGTGCAAAGACATAGCTAAATGTAGTCAGAGGGTTTATTCTCAACAGCTACTGAAATTGGGTTGTCTAGGTGCCTACAGTTTGAACAGTAGATATTTTTTTCTGAAGTACTAGGTTCTCCTATGTTCTTGTAATTCTGAAGTGAGGGCGCCTGTGTCTAAAGGTTGTCTTATCTTATTGCTATTTAGAGAAATTCACCACTTGGTTTAGCAAAGCCTGCAGGAAAGGGGTAGGCTGCCAGAAAAACCTGCACCAAGCCTGAAGCAGAACATCTGGCTGGCCCAAGCTACCAGGAGCATGCTAAAAGAAGGTACTTTCACGGGCAAACTGAATTTTTTCAATGTCATCTTGATTTTTAGTTCTGTGTTCTCTCTGCTTGAGCATATCTTGCAAGGAAGAGTTAAATCTTCAAAGCAGTCTGGAGTGTAGTGTTGTGGTGTGTGATGCTGAGGTGTCCCAGTGAGCTCCATGGTCCTGGGTGAGATGTCCAAGCTCCCCATGCAAGGCACAAGACCTGGGTACCTGTCTCCCTGTGCTGTGCAAACAGAAGGAGAGGGTCCAGGAGCTCCCTTTCTGGAAGGTGATATCTAAGCCTTTTACTTGCAACTTACAGCCAGTGACTGTTTCTGGAGCTGGGCACCTACACAAGTCTTTCCCCTTGCGAACACAGCCAAGATAAGAAAGTGGTACCTGTGTCCAAGCAGCAGGCAGCGTGCCAGGTGCTCCTGTGAGACAGGTGTTTATGCCTGCCCTCTGCTACTATGTCAGTGGGCTTTCAGCTTGTGTCCTCCCTCTGCTCTGAGCCTTAGACTAGCAGTTAACTCTGGAATTTATTTTTCTTCATTTTTTCTACTGCAGCTCTTGTCTCCATAAGAAATACTTCATAGAATCATAGAATTGCCTAGGTTGGAAGGGACCTTTCAGGTCATCTAGTCCAACCATCACCCTAACTGATGAAAAACATCCCAAAACCATCTCTCTAAGCACTATGTCTACCCGTCTTTTAAATACCTCCAGGGATGGTCCCTCAACCACTTCCCTGGACAGCCTGTTCCAATGCTGAATAACCCTTTCAGTGTAACACTTTTTCTTATTATCCAGTCTAAACCTCCCCTGACACAACTTGAGGCCATTTCCTCTTGTCCTATCGCTTGTTACTTGGGAGAAGAGATCAACCCCCACCTCTCTACAACCTCCTTTCAGGTAGTTGGAGAGAGTGATAAGGTCTCCCCTCAGCCTCCTTTTCTCCAGGCTAAACAACCCCAGCTCCCTCAGTCGCTCCTCATAAGACTTGTTCTCCAGATTCTTTACCAGCTTCGTTGCCTTTCTCTGGACCCACTCCAGCACCTCAATGTCTCAGTATATGTCTGAGCAGAGACTAAAATCCAGAACTTGAGGTAAATGTCTTAAGTTCTGAATCTTCCCCTTTCTTTGATGCTAGCGATGGCTGACTATGCTCAGAGATCTAGTGGGACATGCCAGACCAAGTGGTTAGGGAAGTCATAAAAAGAGTCAAACTGGGCAGAAGAGCAATTTGAAGCTTGGTCTCCAATGCAACAGATGAGGGCTGTACAAATTGAATTAATTGGAATAAGGTAGTGGGTTTGGCAGCATCATGAATACTTAGTTTTAGGTCTGCATGTGGCAATCTGAAATCCAGGCTTAGGAGACTGTGTCCCCCGGGGGAGGGATGGCAAGGAAGGCATGGCTCAAGGATGATCCCCAGGGTTTAGGCGCTCAGACCGATATAGTTATACTCAGAAATACAGCTGCTGTTACTACTGGGAACAGGAATGCCTCCAGAGAATTCAGGAGCCTCCAACATCTTGTGGCAGCTGGGTTCTAAATTTTGGGCATAGGTACCCTAAAAAGGGAGTTCAACGATTGAAGGAATAAAGACAACAAACAGCCTGGTGCAGCATCTAGTTCTTCCTTCACATCCACCCCTGCTTTGCTGGCATTTTTGAAGTGCTCTGTAGTTTCCTAGCATATGTGCTTCAACCAAGCCGAAAATCTAGTGTCATGGTGCTGAGATGTGTCAGATTTAAACTGCAGTTTTGAAAAGGAATCCAGAAAAATGGCACTCAAAGCATAAAGGCTAGCCTGTTTTGTTTTTTCTTCTTAGTTTGCTTCAACTTAATATTAGCCATTTACGGTGTTTTCATTTTCAAAGCCATTCTGCTTTGCCTCTAGAAACAAAAGCACCACTTAAATTGCTGCTTTTATCCTGCAGTTGCAGTCAGTTAAAAAAAAAAAAAAGAAAAAACCTAACTGGTTAGTATTTTGTTCCTTAATTACCCTTACTTAAAGCTGTCTTCATTAGGTCTGGGCTTGTAGAAAAATCTTAAAATAAACAGGAATCATCCTGTAAGACCCATGAAGAGGATTCAGAAAAAAAAATTCCTCACTGCAGTCTGGATTTAGGACCACAGCATTTGTGCCTGTTAGTGTTTGACAATATGGACAATTGTATGTCATCCCATATTGTAAAATCACATCCTCAGCATGCCTGTGCTCCGTAGCAGATTGCAAGGACTAGTGTTAGGGATCTGGCGTACGGGGAACCCCTCCTACACCTTCTCTTCTCTCGTTAGTGTTTTTTGGGGTATTCCTGGGTTCCAAAGGCACCCTGTATAGTGCCTTCAGTGACACTATGTAGAGTAGACTACTGAGTCTCAGGTTAATTTTGCGGGGAAAGGCAATTCTCTGCCAGATCTCTTCTTAGCCTTATGCTGCCTGATAGCAAGGAGAGTGGAGTTGTGTGTGCTGCCTCCCATAGCTTCTCCGTGAGTCCCAGTGTGCTGAGGTCTGTGGGAAGCGGGTATACATCTCTGAGGGGAAAGGGTTTCTTTGGGGCCTGGAAGTTTAGAGGTGTGGCCACTATACGTTTAAGTAGTGGCAGTCTTGAAATATTCTACTTCTTCCTTGGAGTGCAGGCAGGCAGGAGGTCCTAAACATGCTCTGCCATAGGGAAGGGTGAGGCTCTTCAGTTAGTTTCTCCCATCAGCTGCTCCCTGAATGGTCAGGAATAGTACTTCAGAATGCCTCTTTATCCTGTATCAGTTTTCTTCATTCTTTCACATAATCTCAAGATCATACTCAATATTAAAATAGTCTCTGCCTGCCAGAGTTGATTGCCACCATTCAGCAGAAACCTTTCCTCTTGATAACATCTCCCTGTTCTTTAGGGCATTAGAAACTGGTCTTTTGACTAACGTACACCTAAAGCAAGTTTTCCTGTGGTCTCCATGTGTCTCTGGGGAATGATGCCACCTTTACGCAGTTCCACTTGTGCTGATGGTACTTTTGGTGGGTGTCTTTCCCCCCAAACCAGACTGGAATATTAAAGTAATAGGAACTGTGGGCCCAGAAAACAGCTCTTCTTGTTGCCTAGGGTGGAGAAACAGCAGACAGCCTCAAACCAACAGCTCCCATGGGAGGGAGGGAGGCTTCCACAGAAAAGAGTAAGGCCAGAAGGCATTTACCACAGACCTGCCCTGAGTTAATTGCCGTTTCTGCTAAAGCAGCTAGTATCAGAAAACCAACCCCATCCTTTCATATCTGTTCCTGTGCTATCTTTAGTATTGTCCTCAGTGTTTTAAATAAAAGGTGCTTTCCTTCAGGTAAGCCTTTATACTGTTGAGATATCAAAGGGAAGCAGATGACTTTGTGGGTTGAAGGTTGAGAAACTTCCCCATCCTCCTCTCTGGAGCGTGAGTTTGGGTGGCCTACATAAGGTTCAGAGGACACAGCTCTCTTAACAACCCCCTGCTTAGGCATCTTATGGCTCTCAGGCTATTATTCACAGAGAGCATTAAGAGAAAGAGTGGCCTACTAAAGGCAGAGTCTTTGCCGTGCCGCCCACGTGGCACTCGTAGCCCCTCAAACAGAGGAAGCAGAGCCCCTTGAGCTTGCTCATTGCCCCCCAAAACAGCACGCACTGTGCCAGGGGCTCCCTTTCTCTGGGGGGACTGAAATGGGTTCCTGATACAGTTTGCTGTTGGTAGCAATGCAGCTTCATCCACTGAGTGTAACGCAAAGGGCACCGTCTGTCAGGAGTGGACGAAGGTGCTAGGACTAGAAGAGGGCTTGGTGATGGGAGAAGCAGCGTGTTTCCCCATCTCCCTTCTGCATCTTGGCCCAGTTTCCAGCCACGTTTAAGCCAGTCATAGTGGAAAAATACACAGGCAGAGCTGTGCAGCTCCAGTGTTCCCTCTGACGGGGGAGTTTGAAATCCAGCAACAATCACAAACTCCAGGTTAACGTGCTGAATGCTGAAAGCTAGCAGGACACATCAAAAACAAGTTAAGCTCAAGCATCTCTCATCGGTTCAACACCTTTCATTTCTGCACCAAGACCTGTTGTTGTTAGTGGTGGTTCCTGGTGAACCTGCCCTTTCTGGGAATCGCCTCTGATGAAGCAGGAAGGAAAACACCTCTTGGGCTCGGCTTCCCAGCCTGGAGCAGAACAGGGCACACGCCTGCTTCAGGTTTCTGAGCTCCGGGTAAGGCTTCAGCTGGTCACCTCAGCATGGGAGACCGATGCAAGGAGACCAGCTGTGCTTGGTCTTTCACACAACACACCTGCACTCCATTCTCAGTTCTAACCACAGTGCAGATGCACACCCCATGTCAGCTGTAATCCATCTCATCCTTATCTATGCCTCCTGTGGCATAGATTTTTTTTTTTCTTGTTTTTTACAGGTGTGAATCTATAGGCAACCCTTGCTGCTGCTGCAATGCTTCTCTAAAAAGCTTATGGAATTACAGTTTTTTTGCACATAAAGTGCTTTTGGGAAACGCAATAGATGATAACCCAATGCAATGAAAGGAAAAAGAGTAAGTTTACTTTTGGGCTTTCCTAACATTCCCCATTCTTTAAAAATTGTCATATAAAATTAAGATCAAACTATAAAAGCTTTGTGTGCGTGTTTTCATCCTGTCTTCCTAACTAACAAAAAATACCCTGCTTGTTTTATTTTTCTTTCCCCTACAAAAGACTGTGTTTTAACTCTTGATTCTATAGGGCATCACAAACTATCACAGTTGTTATGTCTCTCTGAAAATGCTAGGTTCTAGCTGTAGTGAAGTAGGCTAGCAAGTTCTGCCTTGTACTGCTAAATTTATGATAATATATGAAGAACCCCCAAAATCCAGCATGTATTGCTTTAGTGCGGTTATATTTGCACAGTGAGTTGTGCAGCATTTTACTTGGTGTGAAACTCCGGAAACCGGATTGCCTGGCTTTGGGAATCGCCATCAGAAGTGGGCACTTTGTGAGCACCTCAGTTCTGTATGACAGGCCTTTAGAGCCAGGATATTCTGGAGAAATGCTCGTCTCTTAAGCTTTATCAGTTGATGGTTGGTGTGCTCCTGTAAGAAATGGGAATTTGAGCTGTTTTCAGCTGAGGAGCCAACGTACTCCAGGCTTTTCACTTCTGGAGATGTGGCACTAATATTTAGACTGTTTCTGCTTTGGGATATTTGGTTTTGTTTAACAAGAAGTCTCTTTTCATTTGGTTTTGTAGTTCTGCTCAGTGCTACACATGCTCATCCCACACTTGGGAATAAGGACCTAGGTGGAGGAATGTCCGCTTTATGGCTTCTGTCAGGACTTAAATCGTTGAAGCACCATCAACCCCAAAGGTGAGTAAGTCCTAAGAGGCAGAACAATTTTCATGAAAACACTGTAACTGTGTGAGCTATTTCAGGCATCAGTCTTTTTTTCTGGACTATGCAACCTGCTAGGAGTCATAGAAAATATTAATTTCCCACATAAAAGAAAGTAAGTCTTATTTTACCAGCCACTCTACTGTGAGATCCTATATCACTTTGAGATAAATTACTTTTGCAAAATTAATCAGCTCTTTCAGTTTGTTTTGTTTTTTTTTTTTAAGTATGAGGAAAAGGAATTTGGAAGGTTTCTGCGCTACAATGGCATGGGTTGGAATGAAAGTGATTTAAGAATACATTAATATTTACTTGGTTTCCCAAAATCTAATTGTAATTTAAGTACTTGAAAGCATTCAGCTTATTACATGTTTTTCACTG
The DNA here is from genome assembly GCA_013396915.1 of Stercorarius parasiticus. Classification (NCBI taxonomy): domain Eukaryota; kingdom Metazoa; phylum Chordata; class Aves; order Charadriiformes; family Stercorariidae; genus Stercorarius; species Stercorarius parasiticus. The sequence goes on along the minus strand of VWZL01001112.1, from coordinate 175,777 downwards.
GTTGATCTTGCAAAAGGCTGAGTCTCCATGATGAAAAATTCCCTTTCTGGAACCACTGCTTCCAGGATTTCCTTTCTACAGTTTCCAAACTTTTTTTGCTCTGTTCTTTACAACCATGTCAAGTAATCGCTAAATTAATACATGGCAAACGCAGTGTTCAAAATAGAACTCACCTGGTCTTAAAAGAAGAGTGGAAAGGAAGGGTGGTTGTTGTGGCCCAATTTGCAATATGTATCAGTTGTGTACCCTCCCGAGAATAGTATCTTTATAATCCATCCTCTTGCTTGTTGTCAGAATTTCAAGATGAAACTGTCACCGAAGCAGATCGGTGCAATCCTTTTAAAAGTAATCCTGCTCAATTCTACCTACTACACTGGGGAACATCAGCTTAACTTGTAATTAAAGAAGATTTCTCTAGGGAGACCTTAGATGTAGCCTGCCAGTTCCCCAAAAAATGGTAGCAATTATTGACCTCGTTTTTCCTTTGCACTAACAATCAGATTTAAAATGACAGTACGACCTGAGATGGAGCATAATTCCTGTCAGTGACGATGTGACGAGAGCATATGACTGGGAAGGAATAAACAAAAAGGAAATGAGTCAAAAATGAAGGGGTAGATAAAAATTCTGCCTCCTCCTATTAGCCTGAGTGAATAAATCACTTCCTCAGGCAAAGCAATGGTCCTTGGGTCGTGGCTTGAGCAGGAAGGTCCTTAAGTTGCAAGCAAAGAAAGAACACCAATGACGTCTTTAAGAGAGGTTAATTCTGTTACAGTTGCTTCCTTAATGGTCTGTTCAGCTCCTGTTGACTTTACAAGGGGTTGGGAAGACAGAGCAGTATCAGAATTAATTTTACAGCAGCAATACGAAAGCCTGCACAGCTTGACGTACCTGCTTCCAAACAAGTAGACTTGGCAAAGGATGCCTAACCAAACTACGTAATGAAGCACCAGAGTATCGCTCCTCATTATATAAAGGCAAGACATCCAGCTGCACTCTGAGAAGCATGGGAAAAGAGTTCTACCAGAGTGAGGGAGGGTACCTACCATTTTAAGGCTTTGGATTTACCAGATGATTTGGTTTTGGAAAAGAATATTCCCCAAAGGTGTGTCTGTGTATACAGCGTCTGCCTGACATATGCCATGTATGCAACTACACAGATTTTGCAGCAAAAAGCTTGCATCCTAAATTTAGACCTGTAACATGAATAAAAAAAGATGGGGACAGGGAGTAAATAAAATGGGATGAATTACAGCAACAAGCTTACAAGGCAGCTCAGTTTTCTCAGTGTGCCATATCATGATAATTTTGTTTTCCCCACTGTTCGCAGACAGATTCTGTTGCTGCTGAAAAGCCGATTTGATAAGTTAGTATAATGCACTTAGGGCTTTATTTTGTACTTGGCACACACATTTCTCCTTTTGTGTTTTTTTTTTTTTGGAGAAAGCGATAGAGACAAACAGGCAACATAACCTTTCTAGCACTGTGAAAAATCTCTTAATTTTCTACTGTAACAAACTTCAAGGTCTATGATGAATAGAAGGTCCTAAGCTTCTGCACAGGATCTCATCGCTTGTTGGACAATGAACCTTAAAAAAAAAAAAAAAAGCAACCCCAAAAGCAAGAGCTCTGTTTGTTCCCACAATCCTGGCAGCGCAGCGAGACAAAGGGCACTCTATGCCGAAGAAGTAGGTTTCTTGGTTGCCGTCCCAGATGTCTGCAGTGTAACACTCTGTCCCCACGCCGGGGATTAATGGGCAAGGGACTGCCTGCCCCTCCTGTTACAGGCAAGGGGGATCAAAAAGGATTTTCTAAAATGTGTTCCCTGACCGGGGCTCTCCTGGACTGAATGGTTTTGCCTGAGTTTCTTAAAAAGCTGGTACTGGTGCTGCGGGGCACTCGCCTGCCAGGAGAGGGACAGGACAGGAGTTTTTGAAAACCTGCGTGGGCAGCATTTCTAGTTCCTCTAGGCAGGCATAAAAGTAGGGCTGTGCGGTTCTTGCTTTACAATACAATACAATAAATTTAAATAAAATATAAAAATATAGACATAGAAAACAAAGCCTTAGGGGTTTTTCTTTATATCTTTTGCTCTTTGACAGACAATAGTCAGCGGACCTTCAGAAAACTGTAAGTCTGAAACTCAACTTGTAAAATATTAACTGATGAATTGCTTAATTAAGGCTTTTTTCCTGCAATGCTGATTCCCTTTATAGGCACACTTCTGCTAAGGACAACAGTGGTAAAAGTTTGAATACAGCCTGTGAAGCACGTAACAAAAGACTCTGAGAGCTGTTGGAAAAAACTGACAGCTATATACATGTATGTAATTAATAGCTGTTTCAAAACAGTAACAAATTCACCTAGTGAGGATGTATGAAGTAAAATGGGCTTCTAATATATATATTTCTGAAGGTACTGTACGTATGAAAATGAATGAAATGCAGCACATTTTGTTTGCATCACTTAACTGTGTAGTGTATGTGTAGTCAATGTATTATGAATTTCTGAAGTTTGCTGCTATTAACTCCATGCTCCTAAAGTATTTTGAAATTGCCATAGCTGCTGAATGTGTACAGAAGAATGTTTTAAGTATAAAAACTTCTGGGAGCAAACAGACAATTATAGCATAGGATACCTTAGCTTTTCAGAAAAAAAATAATGTTCCTGAAAGTACTTGCATCCTCATGAGCAAAACCAGCTCCACTTGACGCAGTTTTTAAACTGCACTGAAGTCCTTATTAATCATAAATAAAACCCAAATCAGAGCTAGAGAGCTGTTGTGTTTAAGGCACCGTGAGGAATCGCTGTGCTGGCTGGAGAGTTGGGTCCCTGTGCCCCAGCAGCTCCGCTGTGCTTCCTTTGGGCTGGGGACACCCCCACAGCCCTCTCGGCAGCGCTGGTTGTACGACCGCGACGTATTTCTGTTAACGTGACCCTGGTTAATTGAAACTACCCAAAGAGGAGCTCTGAAAATAAGTTATGCAAAGTTCATGTGAGGAGCCATGCAGGACAGTGACCTGTGGCAAAGGGATGGTGCTGTGTGTCTGGGAGCGGTAATCTCGCCTGCTGGCACAGCTGGAACAGGAGCAGGCAGATGCTCACATCCTTGGCTGGCTTTTGTAGTAACTTCTTTAGTATAGATCCCCCAGACCAACGTCCCTCCGTCCTGCATTTTCACTGACCTAAAACACCAAGTTATTGTTTTCATAAATTTACGTGCTCTAGAAGTTAAAGTCATGCTTTTGCTGCCACTGTAAATCTAGAATTACATTTAAAAAGAATACCTGTAAATTAAGATTATTACTGACTTCTGTAAAGTCAGAAAACACAGAAAGGAACAAAGTGGGATTATAACCCGCAAAAACATATCTATAATAATGCCTATGTCTTTACTTTGTTTCCCAAACCCTCTACTGAATGTTTTCTTTAATCCTCGTGTAAAGCTACTGAGATGAATTCTGCCTGGCTGTATTTCCTCTGTGGAAAATTGTACCTATAAACCTATAGCCGAACTGGGCTAACTACCTTCCCAAAGGCACAATGCATCCAACACCCTGATATATACCCTGTGTAATCTTCTCGAATTATTGAATTACAGGAGGTATAAACCAGGACATATTCTCATTCTTGTGCCACATGGGAAGGGACCTGGAAGAAGCAGGAGATTTACAAGGGGGCATGTTCATTGCATAATTATAACCCAAGACGTACAGGTAAATGCTGTGCTGGCTGCTGAAGAGACTAGCAGAGCTCAATAAGGGAGCTGTGGTCCACTTGGCCAGACTCACGAGACCCCTTGCCAGGAGTGGAGCTTTTGTAATTTAATTTCTCTTTAAAACTTGGAACAAAGGAATCTGGTGGAGTAGCTTAGCACTGCAGGTTAACGTCTATGCATGTTTTCCTTCTGTTGCTTTCCATTCAGAGGCTGGTAAGATAGGTCATGTTGTAGCCTGCTTTAGCCACATCCTCAAGAGTTACAATACTCAATTTACAGATTTGTTCTTGTTCTTACAGTCTGGGTGAAGGAAGTAGGCTTGTGTTTATTTGCCTGTTAGAGAATTGGGTTGTTCTTGTTTTGTAGTCATTTGCAACACCATTTCTTGCCTAGCTGCTGCCCAAATGCATAGACCCTTTGCTGAACTATTTATAGGGCTGTAAGTGGAAAAAGAGGAAGGAAGAGAATGGAAGAGGAGGAGGTGTTTGTAGCACGCTGCTGTGGATTAGAGAGTCCAGATCCCAGCTTCTAAGGTTTCAGCCTTAATCTTCCAACACATGCAAAGCCTTTCAATTTCACTTTGAGGTCGTTAGCCACGCACAAACACAGTCTAACCGCTGTGTGAGGGATGCAGGTACAGAACTCAGTACAGGGAGCCTTTCAATTAGGTAGTTACAATTCACTGTAAGAACCAACCTAGGTTTTAGGTCAAAATATCTGCTTATGAAATCTAAAATCTGCACATTTAACTTAAAATCAAGAGATTTCAACCTTATGAGTTTTAATAGACATTTATCTTCTAATTTATTGTTTGATGGTACGTATCGTTCACAAGTAACTGATGATTAAAAGAAGAAAAATAAAACCAGAAAAAAAATCTAAAGGATAAGCATGTCACAGTATCTAATATTATGGAAAGAAAACAGGACTAGAAGCTATTCAGTGCTTCAGTGGGTATGGTATGCTGGTCTTGCAATATGTTTTGTATCTTCATGATTACGTCCGGTATTAGAAGATCGGCTTTCTTGGTAGAGGCTTTTCACACAGCTTTCTTCATCGTTCCGGGAGATCATCTGACAGGATCAGCCTAAGCTGACCTGTGAAATCAAGTGTCATCGAAGTTGGGAATTTCCATGTGACATAACATCTACATGAGAAGGCTGCACTGCAGTGACTGCCACACCCTTCTGGACTGATTAAAATATTAATTAATTCTTAGAGCAAACCGCCGCTATAAAGATAGGGGTCATGGGGGAAAATGCTGGTTCCCTCAATGGTTAACTATCGATGAGGTTCAGCGCTGCCCTGTAGTGGACAGACAGCGGACGGGGGAAAACAGAGTTGCTGTTGAATTCAGCTTGAAGTGCCTGAGACCTGATACACATCACTGGCACCGATCGGGTACCTCTTTCCAGAAAATGAATATCTTCATGAGCTCAAGTTTCCAACAAGCACAGCAGATGTTCCAAGTCTCTTCCATTTTACTACTGTTTCAAAGAAGGAGAAACTTCACTTCTCCCTTTGCACTAAATGTCCGTTGTTGGGAATCACTATTTGAAGAGATGACAACTTCTTACAAGTAAATGTAATAAATAAATTCATTACAGGACAAGTTAGAAGTAGCACTGATGGCACTTGCAGTTGATTTAAGTATCACTACAGATATCCTCGAAGACAGATAAAATGGGAAGCTTTTATCCTCAAAAAAACCCCAACAACAGGGAAGGGGGAAGAAAAACTAACTAGCAGACACAGAAGAAATATTTGCCAGCAAAACGTGTTGTCTGACAGAAGTGGCAAAGGAAATGATGGTAAATCTAGTTAGTAAATACCATCGAGAATTAAGGCGTTACAGGAAAAAAAGCAGCAACAAGAGTCTTTCCCCTGGAAAACAGACTATAGCAAGAAATATACCTCTCTGTTTAAGTCAGTGCGATCTGTAAATGTGGTGAGGGAGCAAATGCGTGATAGCTGTGAGAGATAAGGAAGCAAGTAAAATAAAATAATTGCAAGTATTACTGGTTTTAAAGAAAATCCATCTATTTGAAACGATTTATTTTAGGAAGATGCTAAGAAAGAAATCAGGAGGTGATGTCTGAAGATGTCCTTGGTACTTCTCCCAGCCAGGTATAAGCACGGTGTTATTTGAGGGCTTTAATTGAATTGAACGCTTCCTTCATTCTGACTATGCACACTTCTCCTTTGTAATTTAGATTCAGTTACCTGCAGTATTAACCTGAAGACCTGATGAACTGCATGTTGATCAAAATATATCCCAAACTGGCTTATTGAGTCAAGTGCAAGATCATTTCGGGTAACAAATTCTCAAACCTCTTCTAATTCTGGATCGATGAACAAAGCACCGTAGGCGTTTAATGATCTCACTTTGCTTTCCACAACACAGATGCCCACGTTGCAGCGAGTACTTTGTTATTTAGCTCAGTATTGTTAATTTACGTGACATCCCCATTTCAACAACATTGTATCCTCTTCACTTAAATAACCACCTTATTACATCCAATGAGAGCTGCTGAGAATCACATTTGCATCAGCGTCTAATCAATGCCATACGTATTTGGAGGAGGAGCACTAAGGGGTGGGGGGGGATGCCTTTGTTAAAGACAAGAGTACATGAACCCCCAAATTTGCTGAAGACTAGGGGACTGGTATGTGTTTCTTGTTTTCAGCTGAGCAGAATGTTCCTTATCCTACTGAGTGCTCAGGAGTTGATGCGTATTTTCGAGTGCTTGCAGCACGCGTGCTGAGTTTCAGCAAGACCTAAGGCTTAATGAGCAAGAATTTTGAAATATACTTACACTCTTTTAAACTCATGAAAACACACCTGGAGGAAAAATGAGACAGCGCTGTGTTATTTCTCCCTTCTACACCTGTCTTCCTGACATTGTTCTCTGGCTTGGCTTTCAACTTGGCACCTTTCCATCAGAACACTTTCTGATCTGAATTCTGCCATCTCCCAAAGGGGTCTGGCAAACAGAAGGAAATGACTTCCTGCTTGAGGAAAATAAATTATTTTGTGAAAAAAAAATTGTATGAAATATAGTCCTGAGGGAATATTTCAGTGATACCTGATTTGAAATGACATTATGCTGGTAATTTGGTAAATGTAAAAGGGGAAAAAAGTGGTGCTTTTCCCTCTAGGGTAGGCTCTGTGGGATATTTTTGAGTTTTTCTTTTAGTTTTTGTAAGCAAAATAACTTATCTAGTCTTTTATCTTTCAAGGTTTTTTTTTTTTTTAAACAATATTAAAATGCAGGCTTACAAAGTCTCCAGCAGCAAGGAAGAAATAACTGCACTAAAACCAAACGGTTCTCGATATCGCGTCTCACTAAAATGAAGAGCTACTGGTATTTTGGAGAGGAATAAAGCTAAATGCTACCTTTTCTATTTCCTTGCACCAATTGCCCATTTTTGAGCCAAGTTTCAAATGTGTTTCAGCACCAAGAAATCACAAGCTGTACCTCAGCTTTCAAAGAGGAGCATGAACATCCTGTGATGCTTTTGACACGCATCAGAACAAAAATTTAAAAAAATAAAATCTTAAGAGAGGATATGTAACTAAACTTCTGCCACAAAAGAGAGTTCTGGAAATTTAAGAGAATGCCATAAGACTAGAGACATGTTGTAGTTCAACTTGCCTGGTTTTGGGGATGGATTGATTCAGTGCTGCCTTATCATGGCTCTTAATCATCAAGCTTCCAGATAAAGCCAGTAGCTCCAGTATTTGAAGAAGCAAAATTTCCAAGGGTGCATCTGAGGGTGGATCCAGAGTCTTCTAATACCTTTTTCAACAGAAAGACCTGATTTTTGGGAGGGGATTTAGATTTCTTAAGTAACTCATGTAAAATAAAGTGTCTACTCTCTGGAGAGTGATGATAACTGCTGAAATCGAAGCCACCTGCATGCTGGCAGGTTGGAAGCCATCCCTCATTTCCGCTTTAAGCAGCGATAGAAGGTGGGAAGAAGAAAGGAACCTGTAAGCACTTTGCAAATCTGAACTGTTTTTTGCTATGCTCGTTTTCTGATGTCTGATTTTTCTTTTTCTTCCATAAACTTGAAAAGATGAATCTTTTGTCTGGCTTCATGCATAGCTTTCTGTCAGTGTTAAAAGATACATCTCAGAGAGAAGTCTAGTCAAGGTAAGAAGGGCTGATTTTAAGCCACAGTTCAGTCTCTGGTGTAACAGCAAAGTAACACTGAAATGCTGCTCTAGGGCGGTGTGTAATCCCAACAGCTGAGAGGAGAGATGCAGCTGCTCCTAGAAGCATCACATGGGATGTGTTTCATACTAGAAAAGCTTCTGAATTTGGGGAGGAGGATAATTATGAGGAGCCAGTCAGTAGTGCAAATTGATTAAACTACTTAGTCCACAAAGGGATTTGAATAATAGATTGACAAGCATGTAAATATGAAAATAGACTTCATGGGTTTCCCCCCTGGAATTGCACGGACTCTTGACAAACACTGAAAAAATTAAACTGTGTACATAATAAATCACTCTTCTGCCACAAATACCGAATTCTAGCAGATGCAGAACTTGCACGACCTCACACTTGATCTTTTAAACTGCAATAGAAGTAACTTGGCTGGCTGCAGCCAGCAATCGGAGAGAAAGCGGCTATGGATAGTATTATTCAGGGGACACCTTACCAAAAGATGTGCCAATTCCCTGACATGGAAGTCACCCTCGACAACTTTGCCAACCATTCATTCCCTGCCAGCTTGAAGGCACTTTGCTTTTTGGAACAGTTTTATCTGTGCTCACAGCAAAATGCAAGAAACAAAGTATTTTTTTACTTCAAGCTGGCTGTGAAAATGAATAGGTAATATAGGGAAATGAAGAAAGAGAATCTGATGCTTGTTTTCCAAAGTGTCACTTGAGAACACAAAACAACATTTGAAGAGGAAAATATCTTCTTGTTCTCTTAATGGGTCCTTAATTTTTTTTTTTTCTTCCATTTGTCCTGTAAATCCTTGAGGGCAAAAACCTGGATTTCAAATGCTAATTCATGTTTTGGACACTAAAGCAGACTGGGTGAGCAGAGGAAAGGAAATGACAGTTGGTTTTCAAGTTTAATAAGGAAAACAAAGAGAGTAGGGAAGTTCTCTTACATCTCCTCCTCCAAAACAGTTCTAAATTTACCTCTTTGAAAATCTTAAATCAGGCTAATGAACTCCAAGGACACCTCTTCTTAAAAGTGTATGGAACCCCAATAATACAGCACAGTCTCTGGCATGGGATAAGAGGGGGCACAAACTAATTAGCTCCTGTCCTCCATTAATACCCACGGTAGGTATCCTAGAGTTTAATCCACGCATAACTGGAATTTTAAACCCATTATGCTATGGAAACACCCAGACTGATGCTTCTCACAAAACAAAATAAAAATGCTAATGACTGCATGGTAAGACCCTAATGACACAAAATGTCTGTAAACTGCATGTGTTATCGTCACACAGGGGAAATAAAAACAAGCGGAGATTTTTCTTCATGTGTGTAAGTTTCACCCCCCATTAGGCTGCTGTACCATGTTGTCTTTGCTATCCGCAAAGTGTCGTGAATGGTAACTACTGACTAGAATGCTTCAGGGAGCCCTTAGAAACTGGGCAAAGAATGGTTTTGTTGCTCTTTCTTATGCTTGGTTTTAGGATGTTTATTTAAAACTTGGTGACCCTACTTCCAACTTCCATTTCTCGCTGTGTTTGGCTTTCAAATAAAGGCACAGAATATGAGGTACTTCTTGTTTCGTTTCCATATCTGTCCTTAGGGGAAGGAAAGCAAAATGTCTCTCTCCAGTGATGAAAATAATATTGATTTTTTTATTCTCTAATTACACATCTTCATATAGCAATTTCTGCCACATGGGTCTTGATTTCCTTCAGTTTGGGACATCTGACCCGTAATGTTTTATCATGGTCAATTTTGACTGAGGAAGTGGAAATGCAATGCATTTTAAAGTCATTAGCCAGAAGAATTTAACATATTAAAAAATTACTCAGTTGTCATTAGATAGACATCTAATCAGTACTTTCAGTATTAATGCCGATATGAAGTTGTTTATCATATTCTCGAAGATGTAGGATGTAAAGTGTTCCCTCTTACCCTCCTAGATCTGAGCATAACTTGCCCTCAAAAACTAAAGTGTGTTTTGCTGTTACTTGGGCAGATAAGAAGCCCCACAGAAGATGTAAGTATTTACTTTATTTCATCTTGAACTCAACTTGTCAGCTGTGCACCAGTCCTGTGGGTAAGATGCTGTCACTCAGATATCGTGGCCCATGTATTTAGCATATGATAAGGCGAGCCATGGGGGGTGTATGCACATAACGGATTTATAAGCTCCGCTGTTGCCAGGCGCTTACAAATTGGCTGATAAATTTGATATGCTAGAAGTCTGAAGCGTGGCATTTGTAATGCAGCAGAGCTGCAGGCCCCAGTCTCACAAGGTGTTTCTTCTCTGTTGCAGCTGGGCAATCCTTCTCCTGCCCTTCCGCCATTGCCTCACATGGCAGACTCACCCAAGAAGGTTTCTGACTCTGAATGGCCAGTGGTACGCTTAGTTTCATCCTCCTAATTTCCCTCCCTTTTCCTTTATCTTCTTTAATTATAAGTCAGGCTGCACCTGTGACATACTACTTTACCATTGAATATGAACTTCACTCAATAAACCAGCCCTTTATATTGACATTAATCTGGAGTTTACTAATACCTAAAGAAAATACTACTGCAGGTTTTTTCCCCAACTTTTGAGTCAGACGTTCAATTTTAAAATGTTTGCATCTGCTTAACTCTTTTCTTTAATAAAATTAAGGGATGCTATTAAACGAAATGATGTAAAATCAAGTGCCTGATGAACAACAGGAGTCTGTTTCTTTTCACAGGTCAGAGTGCTTGTAATGAAGATACAATGGTCAGTCTTGAAGAATCAAAGGATCTTTCTAGAGATGAAAGGAGTCAACACCAAGGTCAGCATGCCAGTTTTTTATAAGCAGGTAACTATGCAAATGAGACACTGGACTCTTACGTCAGGTCCCGGAGAATTTTTCTAACAAATCCCTTGTCACTGCATCATGTGCAAATAGCTTCAGCGCATCTTCTTGAGTTTCTGTGCAAGTATTTATGTCGCTTTGTCTGTTCTACATGCAGTTTCTGAGCATGTTTTCTCATAGTTTATTAATTCTGTGTCAGCCCCTGCTTGCTGCCGTGGTTCTGGACGGCAGGGCTGCTGAAGTCTGCTACCTTTTCACTCTGATGGAGCTGGAGAGATCCTGTTGACAGTGGGTGCTGTAGCATTGGCTCCTGTGTCAGGCATGGATTTGTGCTGGATTGATCTCTGTCTACAGAAAATCTCTTACAGTTCGTATGTCAGTATTCAGGGGCTGGAACATTGGCTTTGCAATGCTCTTTTTCAGGAGGTGCAATTAACAAGTACTAATGGACAATGAGGCAAGGGGGTTTTTTTGGTTACTACCAACAAAGGAGAGAGATTTGTTGCTGTCTAGGGCCCTTTCTGTATGTTCTGCGATCAATGTATGCCCACATCAAGCATCGTACCCTGGTATGGTGGCCACGATGCTTATGGATGCTTAGAAGACTTCGGTGTCTGCCTTTGTTGATTTCAGATTACACTGGTTGTCTTAGGGAATTTGAAAAATATTCTGGCTCCTGTCTATATAACCCCTCTGCAACTGAATTATTGCAGAGGTACAGATACTTGAACCTATTAAATACAGCTTTGCACCGTCCTCATGTTTATGCTTACCTTAGTGTTACCTAGCCTCTTTGTAAGCATTAGCTGCCATTCACCATGCAAGGTTATACGCCCTCTTACTCCATAAAAGTGGGATTTGACCCCATGGAAAATACACTGACAAATCAAAATTTATAATCGGTTTAAAGTTCAATGGTGCAGCCAAATCCTGAGCCAGTGTAATTTGACCTAGATTCACTGAGGTAAGTAGAGCTGCAATGAACTACATAAACCGAAGAACCGTCCCACTGTGGTTGCCCTCATATGGTGAGGATGACAAGGAGATGTTTAAAGCCTAATGAAGGCCATGGTTTGCTGCTTCAGCAAAATGAAGTTTCAAAAAGTTTGTTTCCTTACACTACGTTCTACAAATAATAGTAGCTTAACAGCCAGGATGCTGAGGAAACCCTCTCTCAGTTGAGTTGAAGGGACACTAGCAACATACTCCTGCTTATTTCTATGCCACTAGAGAAGGGAGCGCTAAAATACTATTCCCACTAATAGGCCCAAAAATCTGTGTTTGTCATCCATTTTCTCCTGAGACCTTTGGTAGTATCTTCCCATGTCCATGTGTGGTCTCCAACCTCCAGGTCCACTTAGACATTGACGTACTGTAACATTTAACCCTGCATTACTGTCATTGCAGCAGTTTTCATCGAAAGCTCAATTTTACTTTCAGTAGCTAATGCTCCAAGGACTTTCTTTAAAACTTTTAGAGCCAAAGCAAACTTCAGCCTTATACCACTGTAAGGATTTTACAAAATTGTCCATTGTCCCCCCAGAATATATGTGTGAGTAACAAGGCTTGTGAAATCTCAGCAACTTTTCAACACTAAGGTTTTGGAGGGGCAGAAGGACAATACTTGCTAACAGAAACCCATGGGTAGCTCTGAATGGTGATTTCTGGATATTGCTGACAGCTATTTCAAGAATAGTTTCAGGTTAATTAAACAGCTCTAAGAACCAGAAATAATAGGTTAGCGATAGGTCTCAGCTATCATTTCCATTAGTACAAATACAGAGTTGCCAATGTCTATGTTACCAATTACTTTTTTCTTGATTTGCACTAGTATAACTGGCTTCATCTCAGTCCTGGAAGGAGTCAAAATGAAATATTTTAATTGGTTCAGGCAATTTTAACTTTCATTCCAGTTGACTCCGCACAGCGGATGTTAGCTCTACTAGTTACTGATAAATAATGCACATTAGCTTCTGCAACACCAGGTGTCTTTGTAACTGCCTTCACTATATCATAAGGAATCCATTATCAATGGCTGGTATTAACTTAAGTTTTGTGTAGTTATGGGAATTTGATCATATAGTTTGTATTTATGTCCCACTCTACAAGATAAGAAATAGGAATTCAACAACATAGTGGAAAGTCTTTCTGGGGGTCCCAGACAGCATAAAGTACTGCACCATTTCTGGTCTGTTTCAATAAGGTCTTTTCCTATTTATCATCCCAAGTCTGAGTTGATTGCAAACACATTAAATAGGAGAAAGAGATTCAAACTGACAGCAGATGGATACATGACTGTTAGGAAGAGGACTCAAGTTAATTCATGGAAACACTATTTGAATATTATTCATGTCTGAACTAGGCGGGTGAAGGAGGGAATCCAAATTGATTTTTATGCGAGGAAGGCAGAATTTACTATATAGGATGTAAAGACATTTGGAAAAAAAAATGTTCTTAAATGACATGAAGGAAAAACTAGGTTCTGTTGTTAATCAGGTCACAAGCTTTCAGCCCCACTGTACCTCAGACTTTAAGGCTGCAAAATACCTGTATGATACTGTCCCACTTTGTAAGGTCAGCGTTACACTTAATGCACTAGTGTCTATAAACAGGATGAGCTCCTTTGGGGAAGTTACTATGACTGCAAAGCCACAATGCGCTATGGGGAAATGGTCCTACTCCCTAAATAGGTGACTTCATTGTTCCACTTCAACTCTCTTAAATGCTAAACTGGAATCTAAACTCTATTGTTCATTCATTACATGGAAAAAAAAAAAAAAAGAAGAAAGTGTTCCACTACAGATTGCATGATTAACACAAGAGCTTCTATTAACATACCGCTGGGAATAATCTGTTTATGTAACACGCTCAAG
>VWZL01001112.1:131239-152512 GCA_013396915.1 Stercorarius parasiticus | reverse complement strand
CCTCCCGCCTCGCTGCTGCTGCCGGCGGCGGGGGCGAGCGGCCGGCGCCATGTGGCAGAGCATCGGGCTGACCTTGCTGGTGATCGTGGCCACCCTGGCCTGCGTGCTGCTCTTCATGCTGTGTGGTGAGTCTCGCCCGCTCCCCTCGGATGGGGAATGGAGGGGGTGGGGGGTGCCCGGAGGAGCGGAAGGGCTGGGCCGCCTTGGCTGTGCAGTGCCCGTGTCCCCTCCTTCACCCCCCGACCCGCTCTCTCAATCTCTGGTGGTTCCTCTTTGCTCAGATTGACTGAAGGAAACGAAAGGGCGCCGTGCCCCGGGATGTGGGGGAGCGCGTGCAGTTCGCAAGGCCCCCTTCTCTTTGTTTCCAAATAATTTTGAGCCTTGAAATGCTTCCTAGAGCTTAATTCGGTGACTAATCTGTAGCTGACAGCCGTTTTGATGAACAGACTACTGAGCACTCACTTCCTGCACCTCTACCTGGGTCTGAAATGCCAGTGAATGGAAGTGGTACCCCTCGGCTTTTGACATAGCTTTGCTGGAATAAATTGAGAGCAGCTCTTGGGAGGTTTTTTTTTCTTATGAGGATCCAAGACTTGGACTTATTTTAATGCAGAGGCAAGGGTTATTTCAATGGGAGGCACGACTTGCAGGTCTGTTAGTGTTCTTGGAAAGAATCAGCAGTGTAGTGCATGTGGGTGTTGTGATAAATATACTGAATTTAGAGCTCTAAAAAAACCCCCAAAACCTGCACCCCAAAAACACCACCACCAAACTCCAACTATGCCATAGCCTGTGACGAAAGGCTTGCAAGATAAAAAGCAAATGCCTGGTGGATTTTTGAGTGATTTTTGAAAACCAAGGGAATAAAGTGAAGACTCAGCTGACATTTAATACTTAAAAATACCCTGTTAATGGTGGTCAAAATGGCTGAGCACTGTGAAAAGATTTTGCAATATCAGGGAACTGCATAGTAAAATGGGAGTTGAAATCCAGTATTAACATATATGGAGTAATGCCCATGAAAAGTGTGAAATATATGCATGTATAATTTATGTGGAGAAATATAATGGCTTCAAACTGAGCTCCTGTGGTCCCAAAGAAAGGGTTGGCTGCAGTAGTTGCAAGCATTTCTCCAAAATATTTGCTTAATGCTTTGTAGCAAACAAATAGGCAAATAAAACATTAGAAGTTTAAAATAAAATAGAAAATGACATATTGCTACAGGAATCTACCATGTGCCTGTGTCTCAAACCATGTATTTTCTTACTAAAGTGTTACTTAAAAAAAAAAATAATAATCCCAGTTTCTTTTTAAAAAGATAGGATGGTGAGAGCTATGTAATGATTTCTGCATGAAGAAACTCTAAATAGGTTAGATCTGTCCAGCCTGGAAAGCAGATGATGAGAGGAATGGTGATGGTTATAAAACTGTGTAGAATGAAAAAGGTGAACTGAGCATGGTTGTGCAATTTCATCATTGTAGAGGAATTGGAGTACATAAAGTTAAATGGTCAGGCTTAAACCAAAAGGTTTTCTTTTACACAGTGGGGAAATAAACTACAAGTTCATTAACAAAGAATATTTTGGATGCTGGAACTTTTATCGTTTAAAGTTCATGGAAGAAAGGAAAACATCTTTAAGCCATAGTTAATTTCTGAAATACAGGTAACTGGGACTGCAAGAGTATACGCACCTTGTGTACGTTTCCTGGTCTTGTGCTCTTTTCCTAGCTGTCCTGTACTGTCTATTGTTACATACTGAATGGTGACCTTAGTGGATATTTATTCTGAGTGGGTTTTTATTCAAGTTTCTGTGTGCTCATTAAGTGGTGTCTGTCCACTTTTCATCTTTTAGAAGATGAAACATGGTACTTGCTAGGCTTTTTTATGTTTTTAGAGTATGTGTATGAAATATTTGCTTAATCTCTTGCTGAAAGATTAAAGTGATTTTGCAACATGCTGTTCAAAATGAGAAACAAGGATCACTGTCTCCAGGCCTTTCTGCTTTTGTCTGTATGTGACAAATGGAATTGAAATGCTAGGAATCTCTTTAACTTTGCCTGCTAACTTAAAGACCTCTCTAGTGCTTTCTTGCTTAAAGAGAGCAAAAGTAATTAATAAATTTTAATTTTTAGGTGGCTTATAAATACTTAGCACCTTGGAATTCTGTATTATACATTCAGCTTGGATTCAGTGAATACTTTGCTTTGAATCATTCGTTGTATTTTACTTTGAATAGTATCAGAGCTTACAATGATTGCTGAAAGTTACCTAAATTTCAAAAGTACTGAACACAGGAAGCTGACATGTTCATTTTTTTGGGGGGGGGAATTGAACTGTTACCCCGTTAGAAGTGACTCAATAGGATTTGATAATGATTTGCAGTATTCGTAATTATTTTTTTCCATCATACAGCATTTAGTAATTAATACTGGTACACTCCTAGTTCTTTTGCCATGATTATTAATAGAAAATATTAAAGGAAAACAGTGTCAAGAACACTACTAGAAAAAAACTGTGTACAAGCAACTTCCAATTTAACTATCTATGCCAGTGATAGGCAGTTTCTTACCTTCTTACGTACAGGTCTCTAATCTTTACAGCCTGTTAGACTCCCAGGGAGACTGAGTGCTATGTATGACAGGGTATGAGTAAATGCCAGCCAATAAGACATACAAATTAATGGACAAACCTGACAAAAGAATGGCTGGATATAATCTTGAGTAAGGTTAATCTGAGAAGAATATTTTACAGCCATCTGATAAGAGATATTGAAACAGCCTTATGAAGAGGACTTGCAGGGTCAAGAGCCTAAAGAGTTGTAACTTGGACTTTGAGTGGCTTGTAAAAGGACTCATGGTGTGACTGATTGCAAAGAACAGTAGACTTAATTATCCAGGAGACACCCTAGGATCATGTGGATTTCTGCTGCTTATCACAAACATAGAATTGCCTCGGTTGGAAGGGACTTTTCAGATCATCTCGTCCAACCATCACCCTAACTCTCGACAAAAAACATCACTAAACCATATCTCTAGAGCACTATGTCTACCCATCTTTTAAATACCTCCAGGGGTGGTGACTCAACCAACTCCCTGTCATAAGTGCTATCAAAACTTAAATAATGGGGAGAAAAATGTACTTTTATCATTTTTTCTAAAGTGAATAGACAAAATTCAAAGCACGAACTATAGGAAGTTATTTGGACCAGTTCTTCAGCCATGTGAAAAGCAAATGTTTATGCCTGAATTAGGCATTTATGTCTATGAAAGTACTTTGAATAAATGACGTGTTCATTTTCTTTTAAACGTTTCTGGATGCTTGCAACTGCTACTTTCAGTGTTAATCTGAATTTGTTAGGAAGCACACAAGGCTTGCGGCTAGCGACGTCTCTATTTGTAAACTGGTCACATCTGACATAGAAACAGTTGAGGAACTGTAAATAGCAATTTTTCAGTTGCTCTTTTAAAAGTGGGACTGAAGTAAGTTGCTTCCACTTTTTTTTTTCCCCCACCTTTTCTGATATTTTTTTTTTTTCTCTCTCTGGTGGTCTCATTGCTGCTTTTCTGTATTACATGTTCTTCTGCAGATGGGAGAAATTAATGCATATAGGATAAGATAAAATACCAGTCAAAGTCAAAGTACTGCTTGTCGCTGTGTATTTGTTTTAGTTTCCCCAATATAGTAATGCATGGAGCCATGTGGAACTGCGGAAGTGCCTTCACTGGAACAGATGGAAGCATTCATCTCATTTGGCGAGAGAGGTTAATAAGATGTGGTTTGAGAGATGTGACCTTAAAACAAAAATCACGGAACTCAACGTGCTTAAAGTGTGTGGTTTGCTTCACAAGTTGAAATTCAGCTGCAGATAAGAAAACATTGGAGCCTTAAATTGTACCTGAGTAACTTCTCTTTAATGCTTTGTTTAAATAGTTTTGTAATTATCTTAAATGAGTGGATCTTGTAAAATACTTCAAAAGATGAGGGAAGTCATGCTTGCTTAGACCAGCAATAAAGAGAAAATACCCTTTAATTTGAAGTTGAGTTTTGAAACTGTTATAAATGGGAGATCGTAAGAGAGCGAGATTCCTTGCGATCAGTCAGCAAGCAGCAAAAGTGTTGCAGTAAATGGGACCACATTTAAGGAGCTGTGCAGAACCAAGCACTGTATCACCTGATGTCTTCTGTTATTCCAGTATCAGAGTAGTGTGTGCTTCCTTCAGTCTGATCTTCTCCATAGCAAAGCTATCCATTAAGGCAGTACATCTACATCTTGAAAATGGCACAGCATTAAAGTGACTTGTCTGTGGTCACAGAAGAAATCTGACACAGAATTCTGTAGAACCCTGTTCTCCCAAATCTCAGGATAACATATAGAGCCCCATGCTCTTCCTCCCCCCCCAGCTATAACTGCTTAGTATTGTCTGTGATGGACACTTTAGCATTTGAATACAGGCAACATTCACCTTGGTAATAACCCAGTTCTAAATTGGTCTTCATGTGCTGGAGTAGTAGCATCCTATTTTCAAACCAGTAGGGACGCAGAGGTAAAATGATCTTGCATGGCTGCACCAGGAAGTTCATAGTAGCGTCATAAGCAGAAGCCAGATTTTCAGACTGTCTTGCACCGTTACTGTATCGCCTTCCTTTCTTTCTTGGTTTCATTTTTATTTCGCATCAGAAAAATCAGGTTGCTTTACCCCAGCGCAGCATGTTAGCCCTGGGTTTTTTTTGTTGTTTTGTTTGCTCCTCCTGATTTAAATAGAAGAGGAAAATGTGCTCCAGTATAGAAATATCCCCTCTCTCTTAACTGTTGCATACAAGCCAGTATAAGGTAAAGGAAATGCATGGACCTGAGACTTGTACACCTCACCTTTTGAAGGGGAGTGATGTTGTAGTCAGATCACTTTGTTTCTTTCCTCTTTACAAAGAACTAAGCACAGGTGTGGGAAGTAACAGAAAATGTAGCTTTTGATGGAACGTAGTCAAATCATAAAATCTGTTTAACATCCTGGTATTACATACATGTTACATATATCTGTGCATGAGTCAGTAAGAGAGGCTTTGACTCATGGTCCCACCTTCACAAACACATTGCTTCATGATTTATGAGGGGTTGACATACTGATGTCTCGATGCCAAATGTGGCTTAAATGTCTTTGGATGGCACCTGCCTGTGGCGTTTTAAGTGAGACAGTGATTCCCAGCTTTTATTGAATACTAAACTGTGCAAGGCTGGGAGCTGCTATTTTACCTAAATGCAAAATACTCTCTGTATTCTGCAACTTCTTTCATCGATTAATGTAGAAATGCTATATGTATTATAGTCTGCATATCATCACTGCTTGTTTGCTGAAGATGTATTGTGGGTATGGTGTTTGACTTCCCCAGGTTCAGTTGAGCTAAGAATTATTCGAAAAGGTAAATCAAATGGCTAAAGAAAATAAAGTCAGCACTGGAAGACTGATTCAAGTCAAATATTTTGTGTGTGGTGAAGTTAAACCAGTAGGACTTCTTTGAGAGTGGCTTGCCTGAACAAACTGGAAGCATTTAAGATGCAAACTGGTGGTATCAGTTACCTGTTCAGGAGGAGCTCTACAGCAAAATCGTTGCAAAGCTGAACTGAGCTGCATAAAGACAAGAATGCACAGAAATGCCCATTTTCCTCTTTTGTGTATTTTAAATTACTTCACGATTACTTTATTTGTAAAAATACGTTATTTAGTGTATTTTAGCGTACAGTTCTTCAGTATGGTGTGATGTTGGGTGTTATCATTTTGCAATGTTCTTGAGAGGCTGTGAAATTAATAGAAAATGCATTGTCTTCTGGTTCAGAAGTAACTCAGTACTGTGAATCTGCCTCCAGGCTTTGTCTGTGTTTGTGGTTTTATTGAATGGTGTATTTAGTTGATATTGTTCCTGGAGAGAGTTTCTCTTACCCAGAATAATTCGTTCTTTAGTAGTCTGGTTATTTCCAAGGATATTCTAAATTCTTACTGAAGTGTTTAGTAGCAGTGAGGCAACAGGGAGTCTCAGCTGAAGAGGCAGTCTTAACTTGATTCAGACAAGCGTGTTTGTTTCAGGTATTTTCTTTTTTATTTTTTAAGTTTCCATCCAAGCTGGCTCTGTAACTAGAGCAAGTGAAGGAAAGAAATCATTCTACTTTGATTATCTTGTACCTAAATGTCTCTGGTACAGGCTGGGAGACCTGCGGTCTTGAAACTCTAGTTTTCAAGCCTGGTTATCTGGCCACTGCTATCATTGGCTAAGCCTGTTGTAATTTTCTTTTCAATGCATTGCGTTGTGGTTTGTTTCACCTGTCTATTATCATTGGTCTGGTTGTTTGTTGACTATAACCAGTCCTCTTGGCTGATTACTTACACTGTCTTGTTTGTCTTTTAAGCTAGAGAGCTCTAAAGTCTGTTCATGGCACTCAGTATTTTGGGTACTCAGATCATTGTGCTCTAACTCAAACCAAACATAGAAAAAAATTAATGCTGCTTTTCTTGGAGTGTCCGCAAATGAACTGTGAATGTTCTTTAGTATTATAATTCTGTGTGTTAAGTGATAGATTCTGTTTGCAGTGATAGAGGAAGCATATGGTCCGCTTTATGTAGCCTAAGTTAAAATACTTCACTTAATGGAGTATTTATTTGTGCTAAATATATTCAAGTTATGCTTCTGTAAAGTGCCCTATAAGTCTTTTTTTGGGATGGCCATGAATATTTTTTTGTTTCTGCCCTCCCTGGTGTTGTGTGGAAGAAATGTATCTGTTTCACAGTGATTCACTTTGTGGGTGTTTTAGGTAGGATTTAAAAAAACAACAACAAACAAAAAAAAACCCAACCAAAAAAAAATCCCAACCAAACAATCTGAGAGTTCCTCCCCACACACATAATACTTCAGTGGACTTAAAGAACGTTTACCGCATGCTTTTCAGGCACTTCTAAGTCTGGTGTCCTAAACTTTGTCAACGAATTGGGGAGTAGAAGACATTTTTACATAGCTTGTAATATTCTGTGTTGGTCTCATTTCTTGCAAGTTTCCTATATTCACTTGCAATATTTCATGCCTTTTCTTTCCCATGTGGACTAGAAATGAGTGTGTGTGTTAGAAATTTGGTTACTCTTTAATGAGGTTTAGACCTGTGAGAGAAATGGTTTGATTTACAATCTTCAGAATGGATTGATTTATGATCTTCAGAATTCACAAAGCATTGTTGGTCCCAGAGACCTGAAATACCCCTCAATGGACAACATTTTCAAAAAGCAACTACTTCAATTTTTACCTGTAGATATGAAAGAAAGTGAGACAGGAAAACCAGGCATCTGCCACTGAGGTTTTTTCTAGGTGCAGGGGGATTTAATGCATTTGTGGGACATCAGATTCAATTTAATTACAAGTCATTTAAACATTTAGGTATTAATGGAAAAGGAAATGCTTGGTGTAGGCTTTAGGAATTGATTTAGATCATAAAAGGCTGTCATATGAAAGCTTTCCTCCAGATCTCCTCAGCAGCAGAGAAGTTATGGCAATTAAAACTCTGCAGGATGTGAAAAGTATTCCAGGAGGGAAGGGAAGGGTGGGATCTTGTTTCGTCCTAAGCAATGGCCTACTCCTATTAGCATGATTCTGATAACAGAAGAAGAAAAATAGTGGTGCTGTGGTTACACAATCGTTACTTGTTAGTGTTTCTTCCTCTTCCCTAATATGCCCCTGTTGTCCATGCTCAGAAGTCTGTTTGCTGGCAGCTGTGTAATTGGAAGAATGGGTTTCCCTAGGTCTGTGAAACAGTGCTTAGTATTTGTGTAGGTCAGCAGTACGGGCTTGGATAGCAAGACCTTCTGAACAGGGAATGGGAGTATTAATTTTTAGCTTTATGCAAGACAGATGGTTTTTGGTGCTGCAAATGATCCTTATATAGCATATGTTTTCAAATAGCTGTTTTAAATTTTATGCTGCTTAACTGTGTATTTCACAGAGACGTTACACTCCTGTTCTACATACGGTGAAACTTGATTGGTTGGTTAGAGGGAAAGGGATATCACTAGTTCTCAGCTGGGTAAAACTTGGTCTGCCTTGACCTAAATGCTTAGGTAAGGGAGACCTTTTAAAAGGAAGATTCTGGTTTAGGTTTAGATATATTTATATCTGCTTTTTAAAATTCCTTGGCTACCTTATACAAGAGCGAGGAGGAGATGGATCATAAATATTTTTCAAGAGAGATTCTAGAAATGTGACCATCTCAGTTCTTTACTTGCATAGTTTTGGGAGCAGAACACAAATTTACCAGAGAATGTTAATTTTGCTTTAATGGGGTGAGGGAGCACTTCGAATTCAGGGGATGTGGTCTTTTAATGAACATCGTAAGAAAGACCTTGTGCATTTCAGTATAGGATTTATTCTAAACATGGTACTAATTTCAAGATCTCCACAAGTGTGGTTATAGCAATTATGTAATGCAGCTTTTAAAATGGGGTTTTCAGAATGATGTGCTCACTGAATGAGGGTAGAAATTCTGTTGCTACCTTTTTACAGTGCCTGTGTAATGAATCCTGAGCCCTTTTTTTATGTATAACTACAGAAATTCCTTTTCTCCTGACAGGTAAGACCTTTATCTGTTCAATGGTGATCACCCGCCTACTGCTTGCTGTGGCAGTACAATTTGGAATGTGTAGGTCCTTGCCTGGAGCTTAAATGTTTGCTTCCGGATGACGATAAACTTTATCAAGTTGAATTGGTATTTACAGGACTGTTGAAAGGAGTGGATGTGTTGCGGAGGGGTGTTGGGGTTGAGAGTTGGCAATTAGGATATGGGAGCTGATCACTTTTTTTTTTTCTTACTTCCCTGGTATGCTTTACCTGAGAGCTGACTAGCAATTTGTATGAAGTAACTAAGCAGTACTTTCTTTCTTTCTCCTGCAGGCTGGTACGTGGTCTGGCAATTGTTTTTGTCTAAATTCAAATTCCTGAGAGAATTGATAGGTGATACGGGGTCCCAACAGGGAGACAACGAACCTTCAGAGGCTGAAGCTGAGCAGGAGACCCCACCCTCGCCTCAGAGAGGGAGACAGAAATCTGCTCGTCAGCGAAGGGCACCTACAGAAGACACAACTTAAAGTACTCCATTGAACTTCTTACTAATTATGAATGGTTAAGCACCTCTGCACTGTGTCATTCAGTGGTTTGATCTTACTGAAAAACTGACTTAAGAGGTAATATTAATACCTGTGGACCTTGACTTCTGAACTACCAATGTATGCTACTTCAGTAGAGGTTCAGGGAGGGCTTCAGCACCAAGTCATAGAATACTGGAAGAAAGGAGGGGTGGAGAGAAATCTCCATCAGAAAAATGCTGAGCTGCTGTAGCTCCTATCTCTGCACACAGATTTAAAACAGGTCCTGGACCATAGGCTTAGCCTTTGCATAGTCTGAACATAGTAAACATTTCAGACTTGAAATGGTTTCTAAATTATTTTTTCTTTACAGCACTGTAACTGCATATAGTGAAATTGAGTTTTATTTCCTTAGCTATATATGAATATATATTTTTTCTTCAACCTTGAGAATGCATGTGAACTTGGAAAACGGTTGAAAGAATATCCTGCATTAGAAAGTATTCTAAAGTGAGATTTTTAGTTATGTTCTTAGAGATATGAAGTATAAATGAAATAGGGAAAATCACTATTAGATGCACATGATTTGGAGGTTTTTATTATCTCCTTTTTAAAAAAAGAAAAAGGCATAAAAAGGAATCGGGTGGTAAGGCCTGTTTTCTTGCTTTTGGTGTAAGAAAGGTTACAGGTTAAACAGTCCTGCTGGGCTCTGTATGTTTTTCCTGAACCTTTTACTCTAAGTCCAACTTATGTTGGAGAGGGGAAGGTGCCTAGGTTATGTGCTTACTGTTTAGTATTCTGAAGTGTCATCTTTGGTTTTTGGATACTAAGCACTTCTCTAGTTCACTTTGTATACCTTTACATCAGGTATATGGTACCTGACATAACTTCTTTCCTGGACCCAGTTAAGGCATTCTGACCAATTTGGTAGACATCACTGTAACACTTTGATAGTGTTATGGCAATGAATTTGGTACCTCATGTTTGCTGGAGGACTTACTGATTTTTACCAGTAATAAGCAGTTGCTCCTGTTTTCTTTGAGAGTGAATTACGCAGCTATTTTGACATTTCACTACAGAATGAAGAGCTACACTTCTCTTTATCCAGCAACTCTGAAGATTGATGCATGAGATCTTTGGAAAGAGGAGGAACATGCATGTACCACCTCTGATGTGTGTATGAAAGAGAACTACCAACATGTCTTGCCATGAACAGTTTCAGTTTTCTCTCAAAGCTTGGTTATGTGGTGGTGTTTGGATCATTGTTCCCTGTATAAAAACTTTTAAACAGGACTACAAAATTGGTCTTGTACTTTCAGCTGTTAAGGAATTTAAACCTATGACTCCCATGCTTGTGGTTTGGTTCATTTATATGGCTAAAAGCAGCAAAACTTAGCTTTTTTCATCAAGTCGTCCTACATCTGGGAAAAGAGCACTCTTTTAGTGCCTTTGTGTTTTAATTTGTCATCTGTGAATACTGTTCAAAAGCTAATGAGAGCATTCACTTCATAAAATGATTTGGATGTTTCAGTATTAAAATATATAAGATCAGCCCTGACCTTTCTTTGGAGTCTAGAAGTCTTTGTTTTGTTTACTAGCATGTATCTAAAGCAATCTTTGTATTACAGGGTGGCATTTTCAAGCAGGATTAGGTAGTGCTATGCACATATCCTCTAAACACATGTAGAAATATTGATAGTCTTTCCTCTATCCCGTCTGCTTTCAAGGGAATGCCTAATTATGTTTTTTAATCAGTAAAATTCTCATTTATTCGAACTGAGCAAAAGCAATCAGATTCTATTCCCTGCTGCTTTCAGTTGTTTGCCTTGCACAACTTATACAGACACAAGGATATTGTGACTTTGTTTTTTCACACGATGAGACTTTCAGTTTATCAGGGCTAAGCAAGTACTGGGACACTTTTCTTAAGAAACATCTTTAGCATCTTTGTCTTGAGCTTTGCTAATACAGGCTTACAAACAAAGATTTTTTTTTTTTGTACTGACATAGGATGTTGACACTCCACTGCACTTCAATTTTACCTAGACTTTACTGCACAGAAGATAGCAAAAGGCTGGTGTTTGTAGTATCCCTGGCTGAGATAAGTAATAGTCTCTGCTTCTAGTAGCTGTGAAGAAATGTGAAGTTTCAGCAATATACATAGCTAGTCAGGGTAGCACTAAAGGTGTAAGAATCAAGACTCTGGAGCAAGGTAATGAAGGAAAAATCCATGTGGATTTGAATGCTGACACTGATCAAATATGCAATAAGATGGATGTGGAACCTCTGGGTAGCTCATCTGCTCTGGCCAAACAACTTCCTTCTCCCTTCCTTGCTGTATGTAGGTGTACATTTCACTCCCCAAAGTTATTTTCAGTCTTTTTTTTTTTTAAAACAGCTGATGCTATTTTTTTTAATGTTGCTGTGATATAGCTGCCAATAATGCTGTCTGCCTAGTGCATAACTTTAATGATCTTATTCGTAGCAGGCCAAAGGTTTATATTATGTGGTTTGGACGAATTTTGGAATGCTGATGTCTTCTGTCAATGCATAATTTTTCCTGAAGGAGTCTGTAGTAAAAATCTTTGTACAGGGCACTTCATGCAAACCTGTAAATGCAAAGCTCTATGTGTGAAAGCGTACTTGTGATAAGACCTGGGTTGTGATTGCTGGCAGTCCGATACACTCATGTCTTTGAATATTTTTACCAATGTACTTCTTAAACGTTACTGGTGGGTAAGGACTTAACTCTGAATTGTCCCATTCAAGTCTGAAACCTTATGAAGGCAACAAGTTACACAGTTGGTCTTGTTTTGTTTAGTAGGATCTATTTTTAAAACTGTTTATTGCCTTATTGTTGCAGCCATTCTCTTGAATGTATTTTGGGTTCTTATTTTAAATATAGTCATATCACCTTTGTTGCAGGGGCTGTGTAACTTTGAATAAGCAGTAATTACCTATGTTGTATGTGACAGCTAATTGAAAACAGTTATTGCAATGAAGGCTGGAAAAAACAGTGTAGACTGGTGGAAAAAAAACAAAAGCTGTTGCTAAAAGCTGAATGGTGTAAACAGCTCTGTTCATGCTGAATTGCATAATTCAGACCTGTTAGGGAGCCACTAAAGTTATTATTGTGGTGATTTAATGTTTGCCCATGAGGCTAATTCTATGCAGTTCATCCACTAAGCACTGCTGCTGTAGCTATTTGCAGTAAATGCCATATACTGTGCTGCAACGTGTGAGCAACTTGCTGCTTAATATCAGGTTTTACACTGAACTAGACCTCTGTGTGTACTTCTGTTTTGTTTGGAAATGACCAGCATAAAGAATGTGTTCAGTGTGGTCATTTGCTTCTTCAGTGTTAACAATACTGTACCTAAAGCTTCTGTGGCTGTCTGTTTTCATCGTTAACTGTTCTTTTAACTGACTGCACACATGAAAAATAAAGTAACCAGACTTGATAAGAATATTTGACCTGAGTGGATTTCTGACTTTTTTTTTAATGGGATTTTGCCTGTAGAATAAGATTTCTTGTTTGAGTGTGCAACACTGCAAAAGAAGACTTGTCGAAAGTCACATTCTACCTGGTGTAATACCTACAGGTTACGTCATTTTTAAAGGGCAGGTTAGGGTATATCTCGTAGAGCATATACCTTGTTTTCAAAGGTGTTTTTTCTGCCTTGTCCTTGAAAGTTGTCATTTCATTTTAGCAATTAAAAAAACCAAACAACAAACCCAACAAAAATCAAACCACCTCCTCGCTCCTTTGTTCTTGATACTTTTAGGATTGGTTGTAGACTTCTTAGTTTTTCTAAAAGTAAGTATGTTGGTAAAGTAGGAAGTTCTTTTGGAAATGAAGATGTACAGGAGAAGGAAATGTGAACATACTTAATCCCTAATTGCTTCTCTTAAGTAAAATGTGTACAAAGTGTTATCGCTGAAAGCTGGATAGAATGAGGCTTTTTTTCACACTGCTTCTAGGCAGCCTGTGAGAAGGGTTTGCATCTGGTCCAGTGCTTATGTTGACATGTAGTGATGTTGGACTCTGCTTTGAGCAAAGGGAATGGCAAGGTGAACCTGTGGCTGGGCAGAGGGGCACCATGGAATGAACAGGACTAACCAGCACTAATTTCTGAGAGCTTTTGGGGTCTAGTCACCTTTGGAGGAGGTACTGCTATGGAAATATGGGGGAGAAGTCTCTTAAAGGCAAGAGACCTCTTTCATCAGTAGAATTCGAACCAAGACTTAACACCTTGGTTTTTACAAATGGGGACACTGAGGTGAAATACTGCATCTTGGCCTTTATTTTCCTGCCTTTCTATTTGCAGGGCTTTTCAGCTTCCACATGGGGAAATGGATAATAGAAATGTTCCTTCAGCTCTGGTAGCAGAAGCACCCTAATAGCTACAGGAGGATGGAATGGGGCCATAATGTGGTTACTTTGGGGTCATTGTCAAAGTATTGCACGTACCCTTTGTGGTCTTTCTGCCTCTGCGAGCCTGCTGTGTGTGTACTGCCACAGGGGCTTGTCCCGAATGCTGGCACTGTACTTGAACTTGGAAGGGTAAGAAGATGTGTACCCTCTATCAGGGAGTTGTGGTCTGAGAGGTTCTTGTCTCCGAATCCCTCGTGTCTGGGTCTGTGTGCTGTGCAATTCACGCTGCTGACTTCCACCCCCACCCCATTAAAACTTCCAGCCTTCTACGCAGGTGACTGCAGAATTTTGAAATGAGAAGGTGTGTGTGCCCTGTGTTCTCCTCAGAACCACTGCAGAGGAGGATAGCTTGCTATGTCGTATCAATTTCTTCTCCTCTGCGCTGGAGTATTTTAGCATCTCGTGTGGGGAGTTGAAAGCTTCCTACCAGCAAATGCTTTTTTTCACAAATAACACTAGCTCTGACTTGAAACAAGTTTTCCTGCTACTGAGTGCTAGGTTGAACCATGGGGACCACATTAACACTAAATTTTTATTGCAGTCAGTCTTGAACTTCTTAGCACAGTGCCCAGCTCCTTATTTAAGGATCTAATCAGGAGACTTCTGTCTTTCTGAGAACTTCTTGCTTATTTTGAGTTAATTGCAGTTCCTGTGTCTCAAATCAGCCCTTCAATGCCAGCTGATGAGCTGTTAGCCTTTTCTGTGTCTAAAAATGTCAGGCAACATCCTTGCCATGATAAGATGCATCAAAATAGGTCTCTTGAGCACCAGTTGTTTCCAAAATGAGTGGTTTTGGCTTTTATAAAGAGTTGGCTGCCCTCAAGTTCTGTAAGACCTGGCTTTGAGAACATCCTAGAAGACACAGGAAATGCTGCCTGGGCCTCTGAGGGGTTGTGAGAGGGCTGAGCTTGCTGCAAGGTGCTGGTGTCTTTAAGAGACGATGTGGTCAGCTCGGGTACGCTGGATCTGCAGCATCGATTGTGTTCTCCAGGGCTGATAACCCCCTAAAGCCCTCTTGGTTTTGTGGCTGGGTGGCACTGCGTCTGCTGTGACTTCTGATCCTGGCACAACTTTGACGTTTGTCTCCCCAGGAACAGAACTGGTCTGATCAGCTTCTGGTGCCAGTGGGGTGGGGGCACGTTCGCAAACAACCTGCACAGGTATTTCCACATCTGAAAATGCTCATCCTTCCTCCAGAGCAGTGGAGGGGGCGAGGGGGACACGCCAAGGCAGAAGGCAGGGAGCTGGGAATTTCAATTTGTGGCTCTCATTTGCAGGTCTTTTACTGACTTTCTGTGTTAGCCTCTTTATTTTCCAAAATTACAAGGTTTATTTAGCAATTGTGACATTTAAGTACTAGCGACGGCGCTTATTGCAGCCTTAGTTTTTACGCTTTCCAAAGGATTCAGATGCTGGGGGCAGGCTTGATTTTGCTTTTCCTTGTCCTGATTTCCAGGATGTCCTCGCATTTCTCCTGAATCCTGGAGTGATGGCATGGATAGGGGAAAGTGCCTATCCCTGCGCTGGCCGCTTTAACAGGTGAATTGCTCTCAGTGCAGATCCAGTCTGAAATCCCGGAGGATTTCAGCATCCAAGATAGGTAGAAAAGGAGCTTTGGGGCTGGCTTTTCACCACTAGATGGCATGGGCCTTCAAGCTTTGCGGGTAGAGGTCTACCTCGCAGGAGAAACGTTGAGCATCCATCAGGGTGAACACCATTGAGCTCCTTCGTGTTTGCTGTCGCTGTTTTTAGTAATTCTGTTGGGGGTTTAGCGGGGCTGGGAACTACAAGGGCAGCTCCTTGCAGGGGCTGAGCCTGCTTCTTGTTTGGCTGAGTGCTTCATGCCAAAAAAGCTGTGGGACATGTGGAGCCCCACATCTAGGGGGCCTGCATGTTGTTCTGCGGCACAGGAGGAACTCTGGATTTTGCTTTGTAAAGGGAAGTGACCTCATAAACTATCTCCCCCAAGATGGGGAGGTCTCAAAGTGCCAAGAGAGAGATCTGATTTGCTTATCTCTCGCCTTTTTTAAGAAAAATACCCAAAATCCAAAACACACTACAGCAGCATTTCTTCTTGTCTCAGGGTTACAAACATACTATAATGTTGTAAACAGCAGTTTAAAGAAATGGTTTGGGTTTGTGGTGTTTTTTTTTTTTCCCCAGTCTAATTGCAAAGGCATGTTGCCCACCGTCCAGATCTCTTCAAAACCAATTCCCAACTGCACACGTCCTCACGCTTCTCATGGCTGCGCTGCAGAGATGTGGGGTAAAATGCCACCACACCAGAGCTGGTCTGAATCCTGCTGGTTTACTGAGCAGGTAAAACAAAGGCTCATGATGAGTTTACTTTAATATGTTCCCCCCATTATTAATATTAGACTTGGGGACAGAGATCCTATGTCACTTCTTCTTTGCAGTAAAGACAGAAATCCTCGAGAAGAGCAACGAGAGAACGACAGAGCGGGAGCCTCGTTGAGTTACCCTGCTGATGAATCTCTGTATTCAGGCTAAGGGAGGCGGAGGGAGCACTTTGTTGCACAAGGCTTTGGAGAAACCTGTTTTCCCTTTATTGAGCCTCTCGTTTACTGCCTCCGAGTAGCAGCGAGTCCCCATTAGCGGATCTAACGTTTACACATAGAGAGCAGCTGGCATTTAAAAGAAATAATTGTTTTTTGTGTGGCTTGCCAGGAAAACAAGGCTTATCCCAGATGTGCAGGTGTGTGTCTTCGTCTGCCATTTGGGTTTGGAAGGCTCCTGTTCTTGTGTTAATGATCCCTAGCACTTCGCGAGACCGTCTAACTCAAAACTGAGAGTGAACGCGTTAGGATTAAAAATTGGGCTGTCTGTAATCGCCTGGCAGGGCTGGGGCTGACACTGGCTGTTCCACTGCAGCTCTGCCTGCTGGCTCCGCGGGGAGCAGGAGTGCTCCTGCGGGCATGGGACCACCTCTGGAAAGGACTTGCCCATGCGCTGGACCACTGCAGCTGTGGCCACCTGGCTGTGGGGGCTTGGGCAGGAGGAAGAAGCCTCAGCCCTAGGGTCAGCAGGAGGAATGGCTGAAGGTCATTTAGGTCCTAAACCAGACAGTGCTTCTGTTTTTTTTTCTTGTGCGTATTCCACCCTGAGGTTGACTAGCCAGGATCCATCCATCACATCAGGGAACACAACAGTCACGCCGGATTTTCTCCCCTCTCCACTACTGCCAGTTTGTGTTAGGTGAGATGTTTAACCAGGGCTGGAGGGTGCTTCAAAAGTAACTGTGAGGACAGCGGGGTGAGCCTGTCCCGGGGAAAGGAAGAAAGTGTGCTGAGAGGAGGAGAGTGGGGGGCTGGCGGGGTTTGGTGTGCGCTTCCTGCTCTCGGAAGGGACACAAGAGACAGAGGACACAGTTTCAAGATGCAGGTATGTGACAGAAGCTGTGATTTTTCTAGGAACAGCAAGTACTTCAGTGGTAGCTACAGCAACAGTAAAGCAGCAACATTCTTGAGATGTCCCATGTGTAGATAAACGAATCCACTTCATACAGTAGGTAATGAAAGCCTGCAACCTGCTGCCACAGGACACCATGAAGGTATGTTTGTGAACCTGCAGACACAGGCTAACGGAGACTTCCATGGGCAAATCCCAAGTTCACAGGATAATGAGACGTATAGGCAGGGCTGTATTTCCTAACATCCCTAGTCCAACAAGTGCAAGCACTAGGGAGAGTCAGGTTTGTGAGTTTACCCTGAACATACCCATCCACCCCTGAAAGCAGAACGTGGGGCTATATGCACCACAGCCTGACCCAACAGGGCACTTCTTACCTTCTTAAACATTGGCCGACAGCTAGAGATGCTCAGAGAACAAAACCAATGGAATATCGCACATGCACATCCCCTCAACTGAAGAAGTCTCTGAAGTCTTGAGAATGAAAAAAAAAAAAATCCTTTGTTTTGCAAATAGCTGTCGTGTTTACTGCTGCGAATGACCAGCATTCGGTGCAGCACAAGGGAGGAGATCGCAGCCCTTCCTGCCCACCTGTGCCCCATGGCTGGAGGCACCCTGCATGCTGAGCAGGACCAGCAGAACTCGGAGCTTGGCTCTGCTTTTGGGCTTTGTGCTGCAGTCAGCAGGTGTGAGACCGTCCCACCCTCCAGGTAGTTTTCACCTATGTAACAAAGCTGTGAAGAAGCCAATTAGTTCCTATTTGTGCAAAGCTTAGGGTTTAAAAACTCTTTTCTCTTTTAACTTTTATTCTTTACCTGAAGTGCAAGGGCTAGAGGCAAATCGGGGCTGGAGGACTCACTGCTGTGTGCATGGAATGAGCTTTAAAAATAGATGCGTCTCAGCTGGTGATGGGGCCACAGCTGTGGCTCTTCCATGCATAAGGCTTGTGCCTTTGGCTTTGTGGCCGTGGAAAAGAAACATTGCTGAGGAATGGAAAGGGAAGCTTGCAGAAGTGCTCTCCTGGCTGCTTGTCATATAACTTTCTCCTGGGAAGCCGTGGATGTATTCAGGTAGAAAATATTGTATTTCATTTTTCTACTTGATTGCTTTTCTTAAAGGAGGGGGAAGCTGAGCAATGTTCACAGGGCATGGAGATTTTATTCTCTGTTGCCTTGCCTGAAAGCAGAGGTTGGCATTTTCTGCTGAAGTTATTCCTTGTGAAGTGGGTTGGATGTGTTGCGCCGAAGGTTTTGGTTTGCTGTGGAAGAGGTGCCACAGGCTCCTGTGCTACCACTCTAGTGTATGTAGGACTTTGAACAGGAAAAGTTTTCTGTAGCGGAGCCCCTCTGATAAGTAGCTGATGAGATGTAATGGCTCCGTATGAAATACGTGAGTTGTGGGATTTCCCCCCATGCTAGCACAGCCTGAGGCAGGGCTATCTGCTGGAAAACTAGTCAACTGCAGGAGTCTGGATGGCATGGTGATGGCCTGGTATCTCGTGCTGGCCTCCAAGTGGGGGCTTTTGTTTCCTCCAGTAGCAGCGTCGTGGTTTGTGGTACAGGAGCAGCTTGTGAGTATCTTGGAGCTTCGCTATCTGGTGAACAGCTAATGAGCACGGTGCCCAAATGCCTGCCTGTTTATTCCCGTGCGGCCAGCTGCCCCTGCGGTTCATTGCCCACGCAGTTCCTCACTGATACAAGGCTTGGCTCGTGTCATTAGGTAAAGCATTGCGAATACGCTCTTGGAGGGTTTGTTCCTAAATATTGTGAAGAGAAAAACAAAAATGTGCAAACACCGTAGAAGTGGAAACTCATTCAGCTGGATGTACGTATTCACTATGTAAGGTACATATTTGTAGTTGTGTCATCCTCGTCTCCCATATGAGGGAAAAAAATCAAACGCGGGGCGAGGCATGCGTGCTGGCAGTGGAGAAGCAGTCAGGGTAAATGAAAAAGAACTTTCACAAAACGTTTCTAACTAGTAAAAAAAAAGGCAAACTCGCTTTGTCAGAAAATAATTTTGAAAATTAAATGCTGTTCAATCGCATGGACCTCCTTTAGCCTTCCTTGGCGATTCAGCCCTTCCTGTGCCGAAGGACGCTCGCTCCAGATGTGCGGCTACTTAACTCTGCATCTGGCACATGCTCTCCCTGGAAATAAGGGTCTAAAACACTATATTACATTTTTCCAGTAAGGCAGGGATGTGTGCAGGGTTGCTTATTGAAGGGGAGCTAAGCGTCACCTAAACACAGTCTCTGTGACCCTTAAGAACATCTGCCCAATTTTCCTGTCCAGACCCCCATATTCCTCTTCTCCACCCTGGTATGAGAAAGAGCAACCCAACCCAGGAGTGCCTTCAGGCTGGCATCTCTGAGCTCCTAAGCAAGCCCTCTGTAGCTCCCTGGACTCTGCGCTGCTACGAGCCCCGAGCTGGCAAGAAAACCGGTGGGAGGGTGGAGGCACAGAGGTGTGAGCTACCCGTGTGTCCGGCTTTTCCCCCATCTGGCACAGCACACGTTTTGGTTGATGGGACTTTAGAGTCAGGTCTGATCCCAAAGCCTGGAGGCTGCTTGAGCGCCGGGGGAGGTGGCAGGACTGGGGAGATTCAGCTCAGACGTGGGTTGTGGCATTGGCAGGCTCAGGCTCCGGGACTGCTCTGACTTGCTGAACCCTTGGGACCGACGCTTTGATGGTACCAATACCAGCTTCGGGCTTGATGGGCCGGGGGGAGTCCACGAGTTTCTAAGGTGTTTTAGTGTTCGGGTTGAACTGCGTATGTGGCTACACCAAGTTTCAGGTGGCAGGTGTAGGGTCTGTGGGGTAGAATTCATCATCCTCAAAATTTAGGAGCCTTTGATAGGGTCATTTGCAGCTGAGCTACTTATCTCAGCTGCCTTTGAAGACCTAAGGAGACCTAATCATTGGAGCCTGGAGAGGGTTTATCTCATCCTAAAGTAGATTTAATCACATGGCTTGGTGTCTATTCAGTTTAAAGGGGACCCTGATAATCTCTCGCGTGCAAATGTTTTCAGGTAAGCAAGATGAATTGCATCTGGGGTGTCTCACACTGGGAGCAGAGATGGGCTAATCCAAATTGGGACGCTTCTGAGCATCACCAGCCCCATGGAGAAGAAAGGAGGGAGCGAGAAAGAGGCTTCCTCATTTGTGCATCTCGGTGCCTTCAGCAGCTTTATCCTCTGACGAAGTTGGTGGTTCTGTGTACTGCCGCGTTCACGGGACGTGTGGATTTCCACGTGAACTTCTCCGTATGCAGAGGCAGCTCCGCCTCCTGCTGCTGCAGGATGGAAATGGTGGATCCTGCATCCACCTCCAGTGGATGTATGCAGGAGAACTTGGCGTTACGTGCCGGCCAGCCCTGCTCTAGGAATGTCCTTTTGGTCATTGTAGCAATTCCTGTGGAAGTGATACGAGTTGCCAGCATGGCGAGTAGACAACTGAAAGCTGTGTCTTGAGCGGTGAGGCCTGAAAATAACTGCAGGTCAAGCACTGCAGAGTGCACGTGCTCATTCTCATTTGTCAAAAACTAATTTCTCTTTGAAATGCAGCATGAAGAAAAGCCAAGTAAGTTAACTTCTCCTTCTGGAATGCAAGTTAATTACAGGTACCTGTTTCCAGCTCAAATCGGCTCCTGACATAAAAGGCTTTTGGGTGGGTCGCTCCTACCATCCTTCATAAAAACAAAGCGCAGGGTGAAAAAAAAAAAAACAAAACAGTAAAAGTCCATTTCCCCCCCCCTGCCTTCTCATGTTCATGGCCACTCACCCCTGTGGCTTTTTCTCTTTGAGCTTAACTGGGAATAAAGGCAGACTTGAATTGCCGTGTGGGGAAAAACGCTGGACCCTTCTGCCTGCACCAAAAATTTTACGATACACTTTGATTCCTTTCTGCAAGACAATCTAAAGCCAGAGCAGGCTCTCTTTTTTTTTTTTTCTTTTTCTTCCTTCCCCCGCCCCCCGCCCTCCTTCCTCTCTGCTCTCCTCTTTCAGATTTTTCTGCTTGTCCTTCACTGTAACCTTCATTTAACCACGCTTAAGTCTGCCTTCATGCAAATAGCAGATGCTCCCGGGAGGCTGTTATTGCCCCTTCCTGGTTGGCAGTGGTTTGGGTAGCCCTGGCTGCAGTGGTGAGCAAGATAAAGCCAGCTGAGTAGGAAGCTACCAAGGGCCCCTTGGATTTGGTTTCCTGCAGCTTTGCATCAAGGAAAGAGCTCCTATCGTTTTGCCCGTAACGAAGGGAAATTACAGGGGAAAGAGAAAATCTCAGGGAACACACCCC
>VWZL01001112.1:87611-131217 GCA_013396915.1 Stercorarius parasiticus | reverse complement strand
CCCCCCAACACACACACCCAGCGGCAAGATTTTTACATCCCTCCCTTGGCTGGCAGAAGCTGATACCCCGTGGGCGCGAGCGTGCGTGGGACCAGGGAATCGTGATTTTCTTTTTTGTTTGGGCTGGTGGTACACGTAACCTTCTGTGAGCCCGCCGCGTGCGGGGGCGGCTGCCGCGGGTGCCGCAGCGCTGAGGCAGCGCGTTGCGGAGGAGATGAGCTTTATAGATCTCCTGTAGACCCCATACTTTGCACTCCCCCGTTCCTTTTTTTGCTGTAGTCAGCCCGATGTGTCGAGTTGCTGCTTGTACAGCGAAAAAAAAAAAAAAAAAGATAGCGCGTCTCTTGGTGTTCAGCAGAGGAAAAAGAAACCCCTGCCAGGCCAGGCAGGCGGTACACATGCTGAGCCCGTTGCAGCCGCAGCAGTGATCCTGGGGCACAGGTTTCCTGGGTGCTGGGCTTGGGACTCGGTGGACTCATGGAGATGGAGAGGTCAATAGCAATGAGGCGGACTCCTATGAGGAACATTGACTTGATGGACTTTGCCTGTGGGGCTGCAGGGTCAGAAGTTAAACCCAGAGAGATGCAGAAAGAAGAAAGCAAACTTCAGATCCATTCTGGGTTGCTCCTAGCTGACAAGACAGGCTTGAAGCACAAACTCCTGTGAGGAGGCTACTACTATTGCAAATTAAACCCCAGGAGAGGGGGGCAAGTCATGTTCTGCTCAGCATTGCCTCTCCCTTGGAGCATTTCAGCTTCTCCTGCTCAGAAACCCACAGCAGCCATAAGCCAAGACCACCTGAAGAGACACAGGCTTATCAGGAGGCACAAGGAGCTTTTGTCTCCTTGCTTCTTGCCATGGAACTCCCAACTCCTGATTTACTGATGCCCTGCGAGGCTGAAGAGAAGAAAAGGGCTCTGCAACAGCCAGCAGCGTGCGTTGCCCAGCCGTGCCCTGACGAGGTCCCTTCCAGCCCGAACTGTTCTGTGATTTTTCACCTGAAACTTTGGCACCCTTTCACTTTGGGAGGCCGTCCCCCAGTGGCCCTAGCCACTGACCTGGAAGGTGGTGGGATGAAGAGCACCCTGCTCTGAACCCAGCAGCTCCCCAGAGACACGAAGCCCGGGGAAGCCATCTGCTCCGACATTTGGCTGCTGACCAACTATGTAATTCCCTGTGTAACTCGGGAGCACCAAAGACTAAATATTTGTTTTTTGAATGAAGAACGATGTACTTGTGATTCCAATGGCTGGCAGCAGGTCCAGCACGATCACATCAGGATGCGAGCTGCGCTCAAAATTTAGCTCTAATTTAATCAAATTGCCTCTGGGCAGTTCATTGGAGGTGGTACCAATTTCTGAGTCTCTGCTAGCCCCCACGCTAGCTCCCCGGAGGTTGAGTTTCCCGTCACTCCTGCTCCCTCTGAAGTCAGCAGGTTTACGCTAAGGCTGGATTAGATGTTTCTCCTGCTGCCGTCTGCTTTATCCAGGTACTGTCAAGCCTGGATTCGACATCCTATTTGAGTCAGAAGAACTTCTGGGAGGACTTTGCAGAGCTAGATGTAACTGTAGGTTAACTCTGAGGTTGAAAAGCCGCACGGCTATATCCAGGGCTCCTCAGACAGAGAAAGCAGCTGTCTTGAGTGGAATTTGGGTGCAAATAGCAAAAAAAAAAAATTATTAAAAGAAATAATAAAAAAAAAAATCCACATTATCCGGACCGTCCATCTTTGAGATGGGAAAATCTTCTGGCAGAAAAAGGGCTCCCTTGGTTTAAGAGTGATGTGCATATGTTGCTTTTGAAACGGCCAGGGTAACAGGTTAAGATGAAAGGAAAAGGCACATTTCAGAGCTGGGAGGAATGCTCTGTGGTGTCCTCTGTTGCCCTGGAAATGTTCCTATCTAAACGTGGGCTAATTCCGTGAACATTGTGAGAGGAGAATGGGGCAAGGGAGGGTTAAGAATGACCTTTGGAGTAAATCCTACGAGTTTCTAAAGCCTTTTGTTTGAGACTGAGGCATGTGAAGATGGAGCAGGCAGCCTGGAAGTGGGGTTTAACAGGGGAAAAACTGGATTTGGAGCAGAACGGCTACGGATGCTGGGCTCCTGGGCAGGGGGGAGGTGTTACCGGTGTAGCAATACTCTGAAGAGCGCTGGCAGTAGATGTGGGGGGGACATTTCTGAAACGTAGCCCAGATGTGCGTGTTGGAGAGCCCCAAAAGCTCCAGGGTGTAGAAGTTACGGGGGACGTGGAGATGCTGGGGTGCAATCTAGCGTTGGGTGACGGTGTGGGAACTTGGTTTCCTTCGCCCGTGTTGCCCTTGCTGGGAAGGCGGGCGGTGGGTTTGCCGAGGTTGCAGCGACGCAGAGCTAATGGAAGCGTAGAAGGTGCGCAGCTCTGGGTTGCAAGAAACAGCAGAGGCAGCAGCAGGGGGTTGCGCAGCGTGGGGCGCAATGAAGTGTGTCCTGTGTCATATACCAGTGTGAACTGAGAA
Source organism: Stercorarius parasiticus (assembly GCA_013396915.1). NCBI lineage: Eukaryota > Metazoa > Chordata > Aves > Charadriiformes > Stercorariidae > Stercorarius > Stercorarius parasiticus. The sequence continues at coordinate 128,723 of VWZL01001112.1, read as the reverse complement.
TTTCTCGAAAACCTCTTCAAAAATTAAATAAATAAAAAATTTCAAGGCTGCCTTTTGTCTCTCCTCTCTCTCTCTTGCTCATTGTCCTGGAGGAGAAGGGAAGCATTTTTCAAATGCGAATTAGTATTTAATTAATGCCTGGAGTAAGGAGCTAAGTGTGTTCCACGTTTGCCACTAGTGTAAAGCAGACTTTTTTTTTTCCACACTGGCCATCAAACAGTCGTTTCGCACTGGCCACCAACTTGGTTGCCGAACAGCAGCAGTTTCTTGGCAACTGGGTGGGAACGCTGTGGCTCAGGGAGGAGAGCAAGGATTCTGGTTTCTATTCTGAACCATTTTAGTTGCCCAGTTTCTCCTTTGTTGTTAGTTGACCTTTTTAAATTTAGCAGAGGAGCAAAACGGAGCGCTCTCGGGAAGCAACCCTGCATCCCTGGCTGTCCCCTTGCCGAGGATGCACCGAGCCAGACCAGGCACTTTGCTCTCAAGGCTTTCTCTGCACTTACACTCCCCAGCAGGAACATCTTTCTTTAAGAGCCGAGAACTGGGTGTAAGCACAGAGCCAGTCCCAGGCTTTAACTCTCCTCCCTGCACACCCAGAGTGTTTGACAGGATGTAGGGCAATGCCTCGGCAACAGTGAAACGGGAAAGTAACTTCTGGGAAAGACTCCATGATCCTTAAAGCCACGTGGTTGTTTCAGATGGAACCCACACCCAGATAATGCTCGACTTGGCATGTAGGAGAAGAGGGGTGCTCTGACCGCTGGGCTGGGGAGGAAGGATGGCTACGCTGAGCAAAGCTGCTCTTCCAGTTCCTGTGAGGATCGTGGCTTCACCAGTAAGTGCTGGAGCAGGCCAGAATGGGTGGACAGTCACATCTGTGTCCTGCCACCCCACCTTATCGTGGGATTGTGTGGAGCTGCCCCGTTCACCAGCGTCTGGGCTGTGCTGAGGTGGTTTGGGATGCAGCTCACGCAGGAGGAATGGACACCAGGAATGGGGCGGGAGCATGTCCCGGTGAACTACAGACCCTGCTGGCTGTCTTTTGGACTCGATGCCCTGTGTAGCTGAGTTGGATAATTGCTTCTGGAAAGGCAGAGAAGCTGTCTGCCCCTTCCTCTCACACCCTCAAGTTCTCACTTCACTTCAGTGAAAAGATGGGAAGTGAACTTCTCATTTTAGAACGGCTTTGACAGTATTAGCGAGCAGCAATACTTCCTTTTAATATGCTTAGAGGACTTTGAAAAGAAGAAAAAAAATAAGACCAAGCGTTGCTTTTTCTTATATAAAAAAGCTAGTAATTTAATAATTTTAAAATTACTCTCTACAAGACAACAAACTGTAATACAGGCTTGCAGTAAAGGTTCTGCTTTGGAAAGCACAAACTATCAACATATAACCACTAAGCTTCAAAACACTTCTTCACTTCCTAAGAATATACAGTGAAAAAAAAAAAATTGGACAGGGAACTCCAAAAGGATCCCAAACAACACTAGTACAAAACAGGTTCACGCGGATAGCTTTTTTGGCAACTGGCTATCAGTTACAATAGCGTAACTGCCCCTTCTGGACGTTACGCCGGAGCCAAGCCCTGGAGCCGATCCTGGGCCAGCTGAGGTTGTGCTGGCTCCCGCTGCCCTTCCAGGAATGCTCTGCAGACTCTGGAAGTGACATTACGGTAGCTAAGACCAGTCTTCACTCCGAGACAATACATTAAGGCTGCGAGATATCATACACTGCTGAAGCGGTTTTGTTATCCAAGACAACAAACCCCATTTCAATAAGGCACATGTTTGGATATAACCTGGGAAAGTGGAAAGTTAGGCAGAAGTGCCCGTCTTCTAGGTGCTACTGATCTGAGTGTGTATTTACCAGCAGTCTGCTTGGTGGTGCAAACACTCAGAACGCATCAATGTGGGACTACCTTGAATTATGCAAGGACAGTAGTGTTTCTGCTTTAAAAATGCCAGAATCACCTGGAATTTACCTGAACTATTGCTCACACTGAAGCATGGCTTTTAGTTCGAGGACTGCAGGCAAATGGTGTTCTGCGACTTGTTTTTAGGGGGTTCACAAAAAGGCAATGAATACAAGTAAGTTTATATGTGTTTTGGAGCAGCCAGCATACATGAAATTTCTAGAGGAAATTACCTCTCTGCTAACAATTTTTTAGGGTGTGAATTGAAAATTACTGGGTGGGATCGTGTGTACTTACTGATGGAATGGCCCCATTAAAACAGGAGGTCATTTTTGGCAACGCTGTAGTGCAGAAGGACTACAACTATGCAACAGAATTTGCAAAAAAAAGCCCAATAGTTGAATGGAAGTCAGAATTGCAATAGATGCAATTAATTGACAAGAATATGTCCTACAAAAATGAGTGCTATTTCTTTATGAAATTGTGTATATGCTACAGAGATGTTTAAATAACTGTTATTCCAAATTAAGCTCTTTTCTTCCCATACAAATTACAATTTGTATGTTAATCTCTCTGGAGGGGACTGTTATTTTGAGACACTGCTCATCGGCAGCCTCAAAGACGAGCCCAATGGATCCTGGCATGCTCTCAGGATAACTCTGAGTCCTTGAACAATAAGGCTTTCGAGCTTGACTGTTAAATTTAATTGCCAATGCACGGACATACAAGGTAAACGTGTATGAATTTACATGGCTGGGAATCCATCCATGTTTTGAAATCCCATGTTGCACAGTTATTAGAAACAGTGAAATTTGAATGCCATCAGATATTAAATATATACAATTCTGCCTTCCTCCTTAGAAGGTTCTGTTTCTCGTATGGCCTAAAAATGCATTTCTCCCAAATGCTGTATGCCTTGCTTGATGTGTTGCTTGTTGCAGTTGTGCACATATGCTAGTTGAATGCTGTACACAGCAAAGTAACATCAAGACGAGACTTAAATTTCACGGAATTAACCAATAGAAAGTAATTTCTAAGAAGGGAATGGAGTTCTATGAGAACCATTACACTTGCTTCATGGATTGCTACAAGTAGGTTTCACAACCATGTCCATGTGCCAAAATCAAGATGGAATGAAACAAGAAGAGTGCAGCATCCAGTTAACAAATATACTGAGGAAACAGGCAGTATATACAAAAGATACGCACTGCTTACCCGATGCATAATTTTTAAGGTGCTTACTTGATGTTTTAGGGAATGTAGCAACATATACATATATGCAGTGTATACAAATCTAAATGTGTATTAGAAACATAATACAGACCAGATATATTCCCAAATCCCTGATTTCATTAGATTCTCTAATGCGTAAGAATGTATTTAAAAAATATTTCATAAAAAATATCTAAAAAAAAAAAAGATAACATTTACATAAAAATAGCTCCAGTTTGTTTGCTCTTCTGTTTTGCTGCTCATGCATGGGATTCCGCTGGGTTTCATAAGGATGCCATTTGGACCAGCGAGAGTTTGAACAACTGTGCGTAATGAGACAGCTCCGTTACTCGGTCCACCATCTTCTGTAGGGCTGCTGTGTTGGGGTAATGCATGGCAGCCGTCTTGGTTGCCAGAACAACGCTCTTCAGCAGTTCGCACAACTGGTTGCTGGAGTTCATCACTTTGTTGCGTATGTCCTGAGTCATCACTTGCCTCGTGAGCATGTCCCCAATGAATACAAGTTTGTGAGCGCTCAAAATGACAAATTTGCTGTGAGCCACGAAGATGCGGGGGGGCTGAGAAGCGTTGACGCAACTGAAAAAGGCATCGATGGCATTTAGGAGAAAGTTGAAGTGAGTCTTGCACTGGTCAGAATAGAATAAAAGCAGCTGGCTGTCATGGGAGGCGGCGGTGCTGTTTGCAGTCTGGAGAGCTTGAAGAGGCTTCCATTTTGAGATGTCATTCTCTACTGGCTTTGTAATCTCTTGCTCCAGACGTTGAAACTGATTGATCTGAAAGGCAAATTAAAAAGCTCTCTTCAAAGAATATTCTTGTAAGACGTTGTTAGGTATTACAATTTCACCTTATGCCTCAGGACACCCTTGGGTATCCTAGACTGAATTTATGCTAAATAAAAAGCTGTACATATGCTTTCTAAGATCTTTCATTTTGGAGAGTGAGGGGTAATCAAATGCTTTGTTTACGATAAATCCAAATGCACAGAGTTCAGAAGAGAAAAACATCTAAAATACTTTATTTGCATTAAACAAAACAAAACAAAAAACACTCCTGAATTTGCAGGCTGTTGCTCATTTGGAATATTCTGAAATCACAAGTGAGAGAGATGGATCCAAGTGGTGACGACTCCTACACAATCTTTAAAAAGCTGTCATCTCTGTGGGATATTGAGACGACAAACCTTTACCCCTCATCTCCACGTTGCTTGTACAACTTTCTGCCGTACAATACAGCAACAACATACTGAAGAATTAATATGAGGGCAAAGTGAGAGCCCTCAATCTTATATGACTTACTTTTTCTAGCATTTAAAGTGATGTTAAGCACGGTATTTAAGTTAATGTATCAAGTATTGATGTTCACTTAACAGATGCGCAGGCAGCACATGTATTCAGTGTGGTCCAGTGATTAAGGTACTGGATTACAGCTCAGGAAAGCCAAGTTCTCATCTGGCTTCGTGACTGACCCATTGTGAGACACTGCAAAAGTCTGTTCCTCCTCTGTGGTACATTTTTGGAGACAGAGACTGCTTTTTATTATACGTATGCACTGGGCACACCGCAATGGTGCATTCTATAAAAAAAAATAATTAGTCTGTTCAATTGAGATGGTTGGAAATTGTTTCCCAGGGAAAGGCTTACTCCTGCCACGTGAGAATGTCATTCTAAACGCTATGAGCTGTGGTTGTGCTTCCACTCAATTACAAAGTGGCAACAAGGAAATGAACAGGGCAGAGATGCTGATCTTAGAATAGTTACTCTGCAGTAAATACTTAAGATTTCTTTGTCATAAGTAATCACTCACACAGATACTCAGGGCCCAGAAGGTGCTAAAATCTTGATGCTCACCGTTTCCCAGTTGAAGCATGACAGTGCATGTCCTTGTTCTTTGTGTTGATAAATCCATTAATGGTAGAGCCTGACTGGCTCTAATCCCACTTGGAGAGAAACTAGCCTGGAGCTGCTGATTAGCCAAGACCTAAAACCTGCTGCCTTCACCATCTAGCACCTGGGACTTTCCAACTGCGTGTGCTGGCACTCATGCACACCTCACAGCCATGATGCCAGCAGCTGCACACTGCTAAGGGAAGGGCCCCTCCTGCTTTACTTGACTAGTTCAATATGACTGTTGCACCTGAGTGAACATACCTGATGGTGTTCTAGCTCTGTTTTGTTCTGCTTGATGATATTTTCTTTTTCCAGCAGCTCTTTCTGTTGCCTTTCAAACTCTTCTTTCCCCTGTTTTGCATAACACAAGACACTGGGTTAAATCAAAACCGCTCCTGAGCTAAATGACAACTCATAGGTCAAATAACAGATTGCTCTGTATTGGCTTTTTCACTGGTAGTGCACCACTAAGAGTACAGAAAAGCAAAGGATAGTGTGGCAGAACAAAAGGCTGTCACTATTATGCATGCAACAGTCCTATTTGAGAGGAAGTAATCACCCTGATGAAATTACTTTTTAATATATATTAGTGTGACAATCTGATTGCTACTTTCCTGCAAACCGCTTCTGCAAAAACCACAGACAACTCTGACTTGGCCTTGTGCAGAACAAAGTGTTGGGTTTACCTACCTGCAGGTGAACGTAATCATAGTCATCCATCCAGCTCTTTTCCGAGCTCTCAGTGGTGGTATTGTGAGGGTGCTGACCTTTACTTAGGAGCGGAGGAAGGGAACTGCAGTGGTTTTGTGCTTTTTCTCCATGATGCTGCATATGAGGATTGTCATATACATAGTCAGGAGTGTTCATGATATTCTCTGGTATGTTTTTGAAACGTGAGCTGCTCAACGCCTGTTTGAAGAGCACCTCTGCATTGACGCTGATGGTAGTTGTCAGTTGTTTGGCATCATCTGGGACTGTCCTTGCCACCATAACAAACCGATCCAGGTCATCACACTTGTTCTGCAGCCTGTTGACAGCTAGAACGTTCAAAGACCAGTTGTAGCTGCTCAAGTCGTGACTGGTTTGGGTAAGGATCTGGTGAGAGTCCTCCAGCCTTTGCACCTCCCTCTTCATTTTGTTGAGGAGGCTGAACTCGGATAGGCAGGAAGCATTGGCTGCTGATCCTTTTGCAAACTGGAGGTACTCCAACAGCGACTGCTCTACCTTATCCACAGCAGTGTGAATTTCATTGATGTGTTTCTCCATATATCCATAAGACCGCCAGTCTGCTGTAATGAAGGCCATGAGGTTATTGACAGCTGTCTCCACCATCTGCTGGAGGCGATAAAGCCTCTCTATAGCAGTGTCTGGATCAAGGATTAGTCTTTTGTCCTGTGCAGTTGATGCTGAGAAAGAAGAGTCTTTTGATGTTGTTGAAGATGTGGACATGTTACTCCTTGTGCTTCCTGTGCTGGAGAAAGACAACCTATTTATCCCATCAGTCACATCCTGTAAGCCTTTAGTGTCTTGGAGGACTGGTGGTGGCACATCATATACGCCTTCTTTTCCTTCTGGGATGAGATTTTCGCTGAGTCCTGTCTGTTGTCCTGGGAATGCAAGTCCCCTTGGGGTATCATAAACATCTTTTTGAGGTGCAATTTGCTGTCCAAGAAAATGGTTTTGATGATTCATAGGGATGTCATAAACATTCTGTTTCTGTGGCACTCCATCTGGTAATAAAAGGCTCTCAGGAGAAAATTTATTAAGTTCTTTCCCAGTCGCTTTGGTGATGGGAGGAGGAATATCATATACTCCTTCTGGTATTACACTGTGGCCCACTGGAAATGAAAAATCCTGCAAATTTTCCCTCAGGCCTGTATCATCTCGGCATGCAGATGGAGGTGTAGCATAGACCTGAATCACAGAAAGCAAACTATGAAACCTTTGGCTAGAATAGCAAAATATTTTACAGCTTCTATATGGCCTATAAAATCCTGGGATGGAAGATCTGCCATTGACTTTCATGGAGTCAGCTACTTATCCTGAGTTTGACTGAGCATCAGTTTTAATATCTCACTTTTTAACATTCATCTTGACGCAAATTCTCGTGAGCAGCAAAATCCAAACAGGCAGCATGCTGCCACAAAGATAATGTAGGTCTAATTATCAATTCACACTCCATAACATTAGTAGATTTTGATGCAGCACATCACTGCACCAGTTTTAACAGTTTAAAAACCTAAGGAAATCTTTGAAGTATTGAATCTCCTTTTCCTCAGTATGATATAGGAACTCTCGTTTAAACATGTCTTTGGTCAGATGTGAAAATACAGGATCTTGTGCAAACAGCGTAATACCTACCCCTTTGGCAGGTGGTATGTCATAGACTCCTAAAGCTTTTGCTTCTCCCATGGGAACTGGAAGCGCAGGCCCCTTAACCGATGTGGGGGGAATGTCATATATCTAAAGAAAGAATAAATTGGTTACAGAAACAAGTCACCTCAGGAAAGCTTTGATCTCACATGAGTTTTCTTAGTTTCCATGTTTCCTCTCAAACAGCCTGAAGATGATGGGAGCTCTTCAACTCTGTTTTATATGGGAGAGCTGCTTGGATTTGCCTGGTATTTTTGACAGTTACAAGGAAATGCACTTTGCTAGGTCCCCTCTGGGCAATTGTGTGGTCAGCAGGCTAGAGAGATGAAGTCATGGCTGACTTCCATCCCGAGAGTTAAATCAAGGCCAGTCTCTTACAGACACCTGTTGGGGTGAACAGGGGAGAAGTATATTCATGTGACCAGAACTGCTAACAACTTTACTGATTGAAATTAGAGGGGCTGAGGAATAAGCTTGTACTTCTACACGCTAAACTCTCTGAAACTAAGGCTGTCCCTGTCAGCATCACCTGTCTGCTTTATCAGGTGCAGTGTGAGTCATCTTACTAGCAGAGAAACAGCTGCCAGATGTTTCAAGTGTCACACTTGGTGGCATGTCCTACATTACAGTGGGCTCTGCGTCTGTAGGGGCCACTGTCTGAACGTCTGACTTTCCAACAGTTCCAGCCATTCGGTGTCAGTTTGTGTTATGTACTATCAGGCTTCAATGCTGTTCCCTAGAGGAGCTGCTCTGTCAAAAAGCCATGGAGAGATGCAGGGTTGTTGAATTACAAGGTCCTGCAAGCATCCACTCTAGATGTCTGTGGTCTTGCGGACCGAATGCTAAGGGTGTTCCCCAGAACAAAGACTTATTTCAAGTTCAGTGACATGGTGCAGTAGATATGTGGTGACAACAACTCCCTGCATAGTAGCTGTTCATCTAGGCAATAATTTTACTGAGTGAATTACCGTCAACTATGCAACAACAAAGTAAGGGAAAAAAATTGTTCCCAGGCAGCTACTTTATTCTGTTTAGATATACTCTTTGATCAAAACACAGAAAACAAATGGGACTTTTGTGTTTGGTGTGCTGCCAAATCTTAGTCAACATCAAATACTTTGAAATACTTCTGCACTCTGTGAATAAGCCGCAGCATCTAATTAAAACACATTTTCTCTCTGAAATGAGAGAACTTGCTTTGCTCATAAACTTCTGGTAGGAATTCATCACCTTTTGTGTCCTGTCAGTGCTGTTGGCAGTTTTATTGGTACTTACCCCTTGGAGAGGGCGAACAGGGGGGATATCGTAGGTATCCTTCTGGTATTTGGCAGGGAATTCATAAACATAACCTTGTCCTGACCTGACTGGAGTTATTACCTGTGGGATAAAAGAAAAAGAGGAAACATAAGTCTCTGAGGATCTTGGCGTGTTCTCTCTGTAACTGCACAGGGTATAAACAATCCAGTACTATTAACTTTCACGCTTTATGTGGCAATGTTAGTAACACAAGTCTACATATAATTCTGACAGTTTAACACCACAAAATGACTGTTAGTAGCTACAAATGCACCATCTTTTCTTTCCAGACCAGTTCTGACATGGCTGCTTGCTAGCGCTACAGTATCTTCTCTTTGTCAAGCATAGATTCTCCAGCATGTCTAAGAAATCTTCGTCTCTTCTTCCCATTGACCACCCGTTAGCGCAGGCCACACAAGGTGATGATTACACCATCCACTCACTGAGATCAGGGCTACATACACGCTGATCCTACCGAGGTGTTGAGTGTCCCCACTTACTGACAGAGGCTTAAAATACTACGTTCGGGCTCTGGGAGTCCACCCCTTTGCTTGTGGAGGTATTTCCTACCTGCTCTGGCAGGACGCCTTGTGTTCCCACACTGTGCTCCACAGCACAACATCCTGGATAACTGAGTGTGAGCTGTGGCTCTGGAAATTCTTTACATAGAAAGGCTATGCTTAAACCTTCCAAAGTGGGACGCTCAATTTTGCTGTCTCCATTTGGTTTGTCTATATTAGTGGCTAAGAGATAGGAAATGTTAAGCCATTCTTGAAGTATATAATGCAATAACAGCCTCTGAAAAAGTATAAATATCTTCGAATTTACATTTTTTGACATTTTCTCTAAACCATTAACTACCATAATGACTTCTAATAAAATTTGGTGAAAAATAAATGCTTTATGTCTTGGACAGCATCTGCATGGCAGGATTTCAGTATAGTGTGGTAGAAAAGAAATGTTACCTAACCCCAAGAAAGAGCTGGGTTTATAGTGGAAATGCTGACATCTTAACCTCTGCTGGTGCTATTTAGCTCTAACAAAAAAATATAAATACTGTAACCCAAAGGCATAACATGGCAAATTACATAGCCCTGTACAAGATGTGTCCTTGTACTCAGCTAGGGAGAGTTCTGTACCAGAGTCTTTAGAATGTATGCAAGATGTACAACAGAGTTTCTGCCCAAATGCTCAGTAAAGATCCTGTAACAGTTTTTGCTGTAAAGGAATTGCAGCATCCTGGCCAGATTTCACAGTGAGTTTTGTTTGACTGAGGTCTGCAGGGAAAGTCCCTGATGCTAACCTGCTACCTCCTCCCTGCTATGTCAACAACACAGGCTTTTCTTCTTTTTACTTGCTGCCCAAATATTGCTGTGTAATCTCTGGCCCTGTACCATGAAACAATCACTGGATTTTCCCCTGGAGGTGACTGCCATACCAGTATACAGTACAGGTCTGATTCAACATGAGTAACCCAAGGCAATGCGCCCGGTAGTGCCAGACACTGCACTGACTGTGCGTGCCTTAAGTGAGGGAGGAATATCCACACCTGGGGGAAGACAGCACTTTTTGCAGCTGCTTTTCCTCGAATTCGCATCAGAGGACAGGCACTGGAAGCGATACGGTCTCCAGAGCGCTGTGTCAGTTCGCTGCCCGTGAGAGAACTCCTGCTGAATTGGGTGTGGGGTTAATAGGGCTTACAGACATGAGAGCTTTTAAAAAAGAATCTAAAAAATGTATGGAATTTATGACAGATCATTCCTCTCCCACAGAGTCACCTACTGCATTGTAAAAGGTATCTACAAACAAAACTTTTAAGAAAGTTCTCCCTTAAGCTTCCCATAATGGATCACTCCAGACATTACCCCCTCCCAGGCCACTCACATATAATACTGGGATTATTTTGTTTGCCTGAGAAACTTCTAACTTGTATCAACATCTCTTCCTCGTGTTTTTTTCTGCCAACTGAGGGCTAGCATAGTTTGCCATATATTTTTTGCATCCTTTTTTTTTTCAGTTGGGTGCTGCTAGTCAAATGCTTTCCACCCAAATCAGGAACAGAAGGATTTGGTTTTAAGCAATATTTACTCAGAGGTTCCTTCCAGGGGCTCCAAAATTACAACCATGGCATTCCTTCAATAATGAGTCACTGGGTGTTTAAAAACGATCCTCTGGGAGAACAGACAATGCACAGTAAAAGCAAAGGTCGGTTTCCTGGGTAGACCATCTCCATGAACCCTTCTGCTGCTGTGAACACTGTGGCATTAGGCTACTTTCTAATATGCTGGGAAACCGCTTGACCATGCAAAGAAAAATACAAGACTGTGCATGGCTGTCAGCTGGAGGTCCCAAACCAGCCCTGGAGGTGGGGAGGACCTGTGCACTGCTGCAGTTCGGCTCTGCTTTACCTGCTGATTGTTGCCTATCTGGACAAGGCAGGAGTCAGGCTGCGTCAGGCTCCAAAAAGATAGGTATTGGACCCTCAGCCTGAAATTTTTATAACCCTTGCTCAGTTGTGGTCTACTCCAGAAGCTGAACTCTATCCTAGATCCAGAGCAGGAGTAAAATTTGACCAGATCTCCTCCAGGCATCAGAGGTATGATGTTTCTTACAGTCCTGTCCGTGAAGGCAATGTATGGCACCCCTACAGAGAAGCTTTACGACACCTCAATTCTCCAAGGTTTGCACAGCATGTTAGAGAAGTGCCTTTACACAGGCTCAGCATTAACTGTCCTACCCACCTCATACCTAAACTCATTCAGGATACAAGACACCACCACTCTCTCCTTGCTCAGAGAATTAATTTCCATGAGCAGGCTCAAAGAAAAGTCACAGGCCTCTAATACAAAAAAGGGAGCTGATCCGAGCAGTACAGGTAATAAGGCATAGGATCACAGAAGGCTAGAAAAAACTTTAAGATCATTGAGTCCAACTGTAAAGCTAACGCTGCCAATTCCACCATGAAACTACGTCCCTAAGCAGGCACAAGTAAAACCACTTCCTCTTGTTGTTATAGGTAAACTTGATATTATGCTTTTGTAAAAAGAAGCCCTGGTGGCAAAGCAGATGATATCCTTACACCATGGAGCCTGGAACACACATGGAAGAGAAGCTGTGCTCATGCCCAGTATTTACAGAGAGATCCTTCCTCGCTCTGCGTACAGGAGTATCATCCAGCTGTGGTTATTCTTGTAGCTCATCCTTGGAGACGTTTCCCATTTTTCAGAAAAGGCTGATGTACCAGATGCTATATGAAGGTTTAAAGTACTACAAGGCTGCTATTTTTATTAACTGTGCTGTGATACAATCCTAAATAACTACACTAAAGCTAGACTGGCCAGATGAAGGAAGCCAGTTTGATCCAGCACTGCAGGACTTTTTTTACCATGTATCTTGACACTTTTCACTCTTTTGCAGAGTCAACCAAGCCAATGCAGTGGTCAAGCAGGGTCACTCTTTTATTTGGGTGAAACAAATCCCTGCTCTGGGTGCTTCCAGCTGTTGTCAAAGGAAGTGAGATGTTAAAACATGAAGTGCCTGATTCTGGGTATTCATGAATACAGCCTGCCTACATGGGTGCTTGCAGACAGAAGACCTGAGCTGTCTGCAGGGCTGTGCTTAGTAGTGCACTCCACTTAAGATGGCATTTATTTTCCAAATAAAAATGCATCAGAGGCTTTTATGTCTGCTCCTTTTTAGGCTTCTGAAAAAGCTATGCAAAAGACAGAAAATAAGACTTTAAGAAACCCAGCAACAACCAAGGTTTGTTGATAACATGAAAGACAACTTTTTTCTCCCAGTGACTCAGGTGTATTTTCCTGTGTGGAGCATTACTATCCAGTAACAACATGTTCTGAGTGATTTCATCATAAAATCCTCTACAAATGCTGATCTGGTCTGTGCTGAGTCCAAGAACATTTCCTGTTGTACCTACACTCCTCTTCCCCTCCGACACTTTTCATTAGGTTAAATGTGCCTCTGGACTGCTCGTTCCTAGTCAATTCAGAGCAGAAGCAGCTCATCACCGAAACATACCTTGAGTGAACATTTTGTAACACTCATTAAAAGAATACCCACGCTACTTGACAAAGTGAAAATGTGGAGCATTTGTTCTGACCCTTATGGCCCCATGACAGGACCTCACATGGTAAGCCAGGACATGTGGTCGCACTGCTGCTTCTGTATGAAGAAGAAGGAGGTAACTGGGTAGATGAAGTAAGAAAGGTACCAAACCCAGTATTTTCAGAAGTAACTTTTGATTTTGGATATTCACACATAAATATATTAAATGAACCTGCTGCTTACGAATGGGATGCTTAGCCCTTTCAACACATTGTTAAACCATTTTTTATGGTTTTGAATGTTTGATGGCAATTTAGTTTTGAAGACGGACCGCAGAAGGAAGGAGGTGGTTGCAAAAGAAAAATTCCCCTTCTCCCACTTCTGGAAAAGGGATAGCAGCCCCATCTGGTACTTAGGAATTTATTTCCTAACAAATGTCACTGAACTTCAGACCTCATAAGGATTCTTTTTTCTTTTACCTCTTCTCATTTAAGAATCCCTGTGCTCACTCGAGTTTAAATTATCCTGCATTTCAAACCAGCAATTTTCCTTGTTTATGCGTTAAAGGAAATAGATGGTGCTCCCACAAGCTATCTAACCCAACATTCTCAAAACATTGTTAACCACTTAATCCACGCAGAGCAACTAATGGGGACCAGGTTTGGCTCTGGTGAAACATGTAATGAGCCTACTTCAAACTTTCAGTACTGCAAAACAAAAACAATTGAGCAGAAAGTTTGTTCTGTTCTTGCTGAAGACTGTGCTCTTCCAAAAGCAATTACTTGGGTCTTTTCCATGCCAATGGCATGTTCCTAACCAAGAAAAAGAGCTGAATATGCATGTACTTTGCAAAATATCCAGTCCTGCGGTTCGTTAAATCCCTCTTCCTTAAATACAAGGAAGAAAACACCATTCTATTTCTTCTAGGATTAAAATGGATGTTAGGCCACAGTAGAGAACATTCCTGACTGACTAAGGCAGCAACAAGACAGTTGTCATGCTTATAGCAGATGCACAACGTTGTAGTTTACATTGTTTAACAATGACAAAGAGTGAATAAACCTACTAAAGCCAACAGAATTACTCTGAATTTATAGCAGGACTGCGGAGGGCAGAATTCAGCCTGTTCCCATGAACAGAAATTCCTGATATGCAGAATGATGGCAAACAAGCTTCACTGAGTTTTACAGGTGAGAGAACTGAAGCAGAGGTACGCTGCACCTCTGCAACACCTTGCCCCAAACCACAGGCAGACAGGGGAGCTGAAAAGGGCTGCTTGCTATTTCCCAGTATGGCCCCTTAACCCCAAGAACCTACTGACATCTGCTGACTGCTCTTAAAATAGATCAGTGCTTTTTGGAGGTGGAAAAGAGGAGGTACGTGAGGTAAATTTTATATATTTATTTTAAATCTGGATGAAGAATTGTATTACAATACATTACTTTCTTCACCCCATGGGTAACTCTCAGCAGCTGATGAGCTACAGCTAATCTCAGCTGTCCGTCCTGTATCTATTAAAATCAGCTGTAGCTTACCCTGGCAAGAGTCCTGCCCTGGAGGGGGCTGAGTGGTGGTGCATAAAATGGGGCTGTTATAAAGCTTGGACATGAGAAAAAATGAATCAAAATGTAAGTAAAGGAAAAAAGCGTGTTTGGTTTTTGTGGTAAAATATTTCTGTAAATTTAATACAAAACTCTAGTTGTTGACATTCTGTTCCTGTGGATATATAACAACTACCTGGGCTCTCTAAGGCTTTTAAGAAGAATGAAATAGCCAAAGAGAATATGAGGAAAATTATAAAAGGAAGAGAGAGGGCGGAAAAAAAAACCCTAATCCCTGTCCTCTTGGACTCCTAGTCCTTTGGAAGGCAGTGTCAGGAGCCACGGTGGCAGGATCCAGAACGATGCTGGATCAGGCAGTGAGCCACCTCTTGCCCCTCCTTTCTATTTTGCTGCATGTACTTAGGAAGGTAGGTGTGTCTCCTTAGATGTTTTTTTCCTGGGAAAGGTCCTATGGCTAAGTGGAACTGCAAGAAGGTTGTGTTAAAGAAAATTTGAGTCTCTAAGGTAATCTGGGTATTTGAAAGAAGCTAGCTAGCTGGCTAAAACTCTGTCCTTTTTATAGGAAGCACATAGGGTTTCCTCTCCTGTCTCTTGCAAGCTGCATCGAGATTTTCAGTGACTGATAATGAATTTCCTGACAGTAATAACTATTGTATCACTCAGTATTGTCTGCTGTAAAAAAAAGAGCAAAAATGTTTTTATGAAGCAGTAGCCTTGACTTACTTATTTGCTACATACATACTATGACATACAACGTGTTTCCCAGCTGTCAGTAAGTAAAGGTTTGGGGTTTCGTTCTCACTTGTGCTAAGGATACTTGCTCTTATAAACATCTGTTTTTCAAAGTTCCTATAGGTCTAGGGATTATCAAATCATAACACTTTATTTTAACCTAAGTAATGGATGAACATGGGGCCACTATAAAATGCTGCGGTAGAGTATTTTCTGCCAAGACTGAACTGCTGGAGAGCTTCTGATCAAGGCTCACAAGCTGAAAGAGAGGGGAGGAAGCCTACAGAAGTATTCCTTCTAATGCACCAGGCTTGTAGCTGCAACCGTGAGTTGTTTCTAGTGCTATGAGCCCAAACGTTTCTGCAAGGCAAGAAGAAATCGGCAGAAATGACTGTATTTTCTCTCCGGGGCCGAGTGAGTTATCAGCTCTGCTATGTGGTGGAAAGAAATGTGGTATCGACACTTATAGTGACATTGCAACTTGTCTTTGATTGGGTGTTCCCCAGTGAACTTTCTGAGAAGTAAGATTCAAGATGTGTGAAGATAAGGACGCATGATAAATACAACCCTGATACGGAACTGACTTATCGTTGTTGATGTTGTTTCCACCTTCAAAATACCTGCTTATTTTCTCCTATGCCTTATGTCCATTTGTTGCCCAAGACCTACACCTATGAAGATCTGATTTTTCTGCTCTAACTGTACATGCTCTCAGGGCTAAAGCATGTCCAGATGTCACTGATTCATGGTGTGTTGAATTAAAAATGTGTAACTTTGCAGGCTCGGGGATTTAAACAGAAACTTTTAAATGTGGCTATGAAGTGCCTCACCAGTAGATGCCCAGTCTTAAAAAGTGTCCCCATGGTATTATAATGCAAATAACAAGTAATGAAAATGGGTGTTACACTTTTCTCCTTTTGAGGTCGTACTATTGCAAACAGATTTATGGAAGGTATAGCCAACTGCTTTGCAAGTAGCCTAATCCTGACTTTTCAATTTCTGGTGTGATCCTTTCCATTAACCAGCACACAAAAGCAGGTTCATTACACTATTTTTCAGTTTCGTATTTTTCCTATATCTAAAGTGCAGCTTTATTGTCTTTCCAAACAACTTTTTTTTTTTTTTTTAATCTATGGAGTTACATAAATGACCAAAGCTCCAATTAGCATAAAATGACAGGGCAGTATTAAGTGTAGTAGAATGGTGCTGACTTGCATCAGCTGTAGCTTTGGATTACAGTGTTGAATTTTTGCTTGCTGCTGGTGTTCATGGTCACAAGCTAAATGCAGATACAAAGGTCTATCCTCTACAGATCTTACTGAATGAGCACTACAAAGCACAAAAAAAAGCTCCACAATTCTGTCACTGACAAGATTGTACTGCTTTTCTTTTTTTTTTCTTCTTTCCTTCTTTTAATGATGCTTTTGTGACCTGATCCTGCTCTCGCTCACATCAGCTCTAGGGCTTTCTGCCAGTTGTGTTGTGAGCAACATTTCTGCTTGGTGCTGGCTAGCCTTGAATTGCAAGGCTGACTGGGAAGAGGTAATTCCTAGCTTCTGGTGGAGTCATTCTTGCTTACAAAATGTAATTTAAAAAAAAAAAAAAAAAGCCAAACCCACGCTTCTGAGGATGTCCCGTTTTTTGGGAGGAAGAGAACAAAAGACATGACCAAAACATACCTGTTATTATTAAATTACCAGCATTTTTAAGAGAGGTGTGAAAGAGGATACTTGTCCAATACTCTTGCTAACAGTTTTACCAGTACCATCCCCTGACAATTATTAATTTTTAGACAGACAGTGACATCACCATTTCTGCATGTGTTGGCCAACAGGGCTAATGAGCTGACGTGTTACAGTACTGGTGATAGAACAGGCATGCACTCTGAAATAAATGTCTGTGGATGGATCTTACGGAGAAACAAAATCCCCACATTACTGCGTGATAAGTTCTTCTAGTGGAGAAATAAGTTTATCTGATAAAGCATTCTCTAGAAACTTGTGATTAATCAAAACTCCAGCTCAAATTTAATGAGAAGTGTGTAACAAAACTCAGCACCTCAGCATTTTGGTATTTTGCCCAAGATAAATACTTAAGGCAGCGTCTTGCTTTGGCTATCCCAGTCTGTCTAGTCTTCCCATTTTAAAATGGTTGTCACATTAAGAACCATTTGGCAAACGTGCACTTATTTTCTGTGCTAGTAATACTATGACTGTCTTATCTCAAAGACAGAAGCCTAAATTTAGGGAAGGTTTGGAGGAGGAGAGGAAGAAAAAGGATGCGAAGATGATGTGCTGGGACAGGTAGGGCAGAGAGTGGTCTTACTGTTATGATTGACATGAAATCTTAAAGGCTCACAAACAATAAACCAGTTTGGTTCAGTCCAAACAACTCCTTTTAATTCTTTCGAGGAGCTTCATCTTATTTCTGTTATTTCTTTTCTCCTATATTGAATTTCTAGATGGAAAGTTGCAGGGAGGGGGGGGAAGCAGCTTAATTTGGGAATTGTTGAATAAGGGTATTTCCATGACTTCTTGCTTCCCTTCAAATATTTTCTTTCTTCCTTTAAGATATTTCTCAGAACAGATCCCTCCCTGTCACCAGTTTCAGTTTTAGTGAATCGGCATTTCCCAGTGGCCAAAAAAATGGCTGAGATGAAGCACTGCCCAAGGGTTTCAATTCCTCTAGAGTGCTCTCAGAGGTACACTTGGGCAGAAACAATGGAAGTGTCCCTAAATCATTTAGGTTGGGAACTATGTTGCTCTTGAGATAAGTCGGCAAAGAAAATCATCCATCAGGAAGAAGCTCAATTTAATTTGATTTGTAGAGGTTCTCTGGGTCAAGCTATATTCTGGTTCCATTTCTGTATGGGTTTCTCAAGGCAGCTATACAGACAAGTGCTCCCATTAACTGGCTTTTTGATTAGCATACCTTGCTTTGGCAAGTTTATGGAAGGTATAGACACCTTTTAAACATATAGACTCCATCCTTAATTGTCTGCTGCATCTATATGATAATTATACCAGACCTCGGTCAGGACTGATTGTGCATATAAGTTGTGAAGGTAAGGCCCAAAGGGGATATGTTAGTGTCATCTAAGGATTAGGAATGGACTGTTTTACGGAAGGTTTCTGTTTCCTAAGAACTTAACTACATTAGTTTCACTTTGATTCCGTTCTATCAGTCTTTTTTGGGAGAAAAGAGCTTATTTTAATTAATTTTTTGTAAAAAAACCTGATGCAATATTACCACTGCTATTTAAAAAAGAAAAACGGACATGTTCCATGCCAGACATGTGGAATGATGATATTCTGGTGCTAATTAGTCTTCCTCTAAAAGAAAACATTGACAAAAATCATTGAATGCCTGCAAAGCCTTTAGATTTCAATAGAACTGTGTTTTCTGACTGTCAGCAACCTGTTTTCATCTATCCTATCTCCAGAAACCACACTTCCTCCTTATGCTGATATTCACTTTTTGAATAATCGGTTTTCCATTCACATTTTTGTAAAATGCTCCACTGCTGTGCTTGGGTTTTAGCACTTACAGGGAAATCTAGATTAGCCAAACTTAGCGTTTGGTTAGTGTGTTATCAGATATAACCAAAGGTCCAGTTAGGTTTTTACCCAGCAAGAAAGAGCCCATAAGCTTGCATTTTTCATTCTATTATTCTATTTTTAGCTGAAGTCTGATCCTGCACTTGTGCCTATGCCAGGCAGATTTGTGTCCCTGGGAATCTCGTTGTTGGATGAGACTGCAGGACTGGCCTTTTTTCTGATACTACAGGGAAAAAATGCATGCTTCTGGTCTACAAATAGAACTGATTAAAAAGAACGCTGTGCTTAGGGAGAAACAGGGAATAGTGTTGAGCTCATATGTTTGCTCAGCCTAATAAAATGCAGTCTTTTTCTTAAAATGCTTCTCATCAAATCGCATCAGTGACTAACTACTGCTTACTCTGACTTGTGGATGAGGGTTTCTTCACTCAGTGGTTTTCATGGAGACCACTGAGGATAGATTAAGTGCATAGGCTTTTGATCAGTAAAATGGCTTTTCTCCTTTTAGTGTCTCATGGAAAGCTACACATGAAACTCCTGAGTCTGAGGAAAAGGCTGTGTGCTGTTTTTACCACTGAGCTTGCACTTAATTGAAGAGAATTTCATCCTTTAGAGTGCACTTTGTGAAACAGAGCTCTGAGTGTTGAGGTATGTGTTACCATTCCTGCTGCACTCAGCAAATTTGCTGTGTGTTCAGCAATTTTAACACTAAAGCAATATTTTGTTACGGGGGATACAAATCCCCAAAGTAGAATTAGTAATGTGAAAGCAGAAGAAAAGAGGGACTATAAGATGACTGTTTGGGCCATTTAAGTAAACCATATCACAGGAAGCCATGGTATTTCAGACTTGAGGGTAAATGGGGACATTATTCTGTCTCGGAATATAAATACATTTTGCCATCAAACTATGAAATACTAGATATGCTCCCACTCTTATTGATGACAAAATATATCTGCCACACAACTCTTCACTATGCTTAATGCTTATGTCTCTTCTTACTTCATAAATGTGAAAATAGGCAAGAAAAAAGATAATAATGTAAAGGCAGGCTTATTTCTGGAACAAGCGTTATATGCAGCCATTTGTTTCCTCCCAGCTAAGACAGTACTTGTTTAATTGGAAGGAAAAACGTCATAACATGGCTAACTGGCTTCTGCAGCTGAAATCTGTGCCAGAACTGTCAGGGTGGTGCTTCTTGTGGGGTGGTGTTTCCACTTTCTCATGGATTCAACCAACATGACTCTGACATAAATAAAGACCAGGGAACAAGGTCCGTTGCCTTAGCTGTGGTCTACCTAAACCTCCTGCTGAAGGCAGTGAATTCTTGAAAAAGGCAGAGGTCACAGGATGGCAGGATGTGAAACCCTTCATCTGCCAAGGGCATGTTTATACTTGTAAATAGGCCAGGGATGTTCACATGTGAATATGAGCTCCTTCCCTGTTCTGCTTTATCCACTTCTAAAAGGTAGATAAATATGAGTATTTCCTGAACTGTAAAGTTCTAGTTCAAACAGACCAGCAAACAAAAAAGCTGATGTGTTCCAAGTTGGCATTAATCTCTATTTGTCTGAGTTAGTCCATGCCTTGTGGGAGCTGTAGTTCAGGGCTGGTAATCCCTGCAGTGCAGCCTCTTCCCTGGTCAAACAGCTGTGGTGCATCAGCCTCATATATTCTGCTTTGTGCTGATTTCCCTTGATCAAAAGTTCTCCTGAAAGCTACTGGCTTCTACAGAAAGCTTTCAAAATTTGTCAGAACTGTTTTCCAACAAGGAAGTGTTTCCCCTAAATTTTTTGGCCAATGTTATTTTCAGGATAGCAGGGACAGCACAACAGACCAGTTACGGGAAACACTGAACCAGAAAGAGTGTTTAAATGATGACGATGATTCTTTTTTACACATAGCTTTTCCTAGTTTGAAGCTCATGTGTGAACTAATGATTAATCACAGATGCAAAGAAGACTTTGTGCTTTCACAGCACCTTTCCCAAAGGATGTTCTCAAAGCAATCTGTACAGAATGAGTTCCCTCATAATTACCACACATATTTTGCAGATGAGCTTGCTGAGGTGCAAAAACACCACTCAAGACTGTGCAGAACTCTGGCAAGGATAAAACCCAGGCTTCCTGAATGTCAGATTTGTCTGAAGGTTCCTTCTCTTTGCCGGTTGCAGCAAAGAGAGTAAATTTGAAGGTAGAGCACAGAAAGAATGAATAAATTCTAAGATGCAGCTTTTGTATCTTTATGCTCCTTGGACATTCTTCATACTTAGGGGTGTAACCGTTTTGTGACTAAACTTGTAGCACAGCTATAAAAGCTTGGGGCTAACCAAAGCTAATTTTAAACCATCCCTCATTATCTCTGTCATTTATAGGGTGAGTTTTAGAAGGTGGTATTTTTATTTGATAGAAGGAGCTGATACACCTCTGTTGTCAACAACAGGCTTAGCCAGAATCAATTCATCATTATAATTACCTGCCTCAGGACTCCTTTTTGACTTGCTTTGCCTTTCTGGCTAATGAGATGCCTTACCTCAGCACAGCTTTATAACATGCCCTCTGTTGATTTACTGTTGCTTGAGGCTAGACAATTCCTGCCTGACAGCAGTTCCTAAGCTTTGCCTGTAAAGCTTGTATGGCAGCCAAACCACACATTTGCAGAAAGAAAATAGGCAAATGTGCACAGAAATGGATAGGATGGATAGAAAGTGCTGCTGGTCCTGCTTAGAAAGGTGTCTATAAGACATGGTCTTCTCTTGCTACTGCTATGGGAAGGGAGAAAGCTTACATACAGGACAACTGCATTGCAAAACCCTTCAACATTCTCAAAACTGCCATAACACACAGCTTGCCAACCAGCCATTTCAATTGATGGAAGAAGGCAGAGTGGCTCACTTAAGCCATTGGGGCAGGTGTCACATGTCTGAGAAAAGAGATTCATAGTTTTGGACATCAAAACCAATATTCCCAAAATCAAATCTTCAAGATTTCCAACTTTCCTTAATACTAAGGATTGGTTTTACTGATCCCTAGAGGGAGAGAATTTGGAGGACACTTTCCTCAGACAAAGGAGACAACTGCCAAAGTACTTCCCCTTAATTAGGCTTTTATTGCACAAAGGCATTAGCAGGTAGTTGTAGCTGTAGCAGTAGAAATCAGTTTTTGCAAGGTCAGGATGATGAAGAATGGAGTATGTTTTACCTCAGACTGTTCTGTTACTAATAACCCTACAGTACTCTCTTTTCTATCATCGTTTCAATCCCATGGTCTCTTTTTAGTGTAAAACTGAGCAATTCCAAGGGATCAGGGACGTGCCTGCCTCTGATCGAAGCAGGACACTGCCATGAGGTTTGTCATCCAGCAAGCCTGCCACTAATACACAGTGAGTACTGAGTCTCAGGGCTCTTAGGCAAAATAAAGTCAGGATTAAAGCAATACGGTCCTAAGTAACAAGAACTGGTTAGTGCTAAGCAGGTTGGTAGCTACTTTGCTGAGGGTAAAATGCTTTATAAATGTGCATGTTTAGTTTATTCTACAGTTGGCAGCGTAGCTATTTGTTCTTATGCAGCATAGCTGGCCTTTCATAGGTTGCAAGGAATTAAATGAAACAAGTTATAAGTCAGCCAAATAAATGGTCTAAATTTGCTAAAGAAGGTGACTTGAATTCAGAAAAATGCATATTCAAACTTGCGGAAAAATTTCTAGGCAGAAACTTAGAGAAAACGGGTGCTTTAGTGCCTCTGATTCTTGCATCTCATCAAGAAGTTTGCACTTAACTGAAATCCTTGTTTTATTTTTTTCAGTGTAACTAGGGTTTTAACACAGTCCCTGTAGCAGCCAGGTTTATACAGAATGTCGTATTAGTTTCAGTGGAGCTGCGGAAGGTGCTGGCGGGGAGAAGAGACTTTGCATGCAGTGGGAGGAATTTTTTTCCCGTTCAGGCTTACACTGTGCAGCACACACATGCACACTATGCTAAGGAAACTAGGCTAATGGTCATTTACACGCGTAAGATCCTACAATTAAAGTACATAGCACTTATTCCAAGCTACTATCTTGGGCTTTCCAACAGACTTCAGTGCAGCTCTGCAGTATGGTACATCTCCTGTGGCCCAAGCTGGCTAGCTGAGGCATCTTGTATAGCGCTGTACTGTTTCATGCAGGCACACACTAAAATGTGATGTCTTCTGTGCTGTCACATAAATAGGCTATTTGCCAGGTGTTCACTAACTAACTTGGAAGGTATCTAAGTGCTACTGTGGATAGGTAAACTGTACTGCCCCTGAAAAGTTCACTAGATGTAGTATATAGGGAAAGAAGAAAGGAGAGAAAAGATGTCAGATTTCTCAAGAAAACTCAGATAATTGCTCCAACAAAGATCCTATCTGTACCTGTGCAGCAAGTGCAGTTTTCTCATTTTATCATCCTGCACAACCTACAGAGCATAATTGTGGAAAAGCTGAGCAAACCAACCTCTGTATAACTTGACTTGGAATGATTTCATAGATCTTTTTCTCTTGCTCAGAAAGAAAAAAAAAAAATCCATTTATTCTTATCAAGGAAAATTAACTTACAACAAGGAAATAAAAGCATTAGAAGATGCCTTCCAAAGGCCTGATATGAAAAAGGCCGAGTTGAGGGTGAGGCAGGGGAAAAGCCCGAAACAGACCATCTTGCCAATCTAAATTAGGAGATGAAAGTTTAAACCAGTCAGGAACTTCCTGACAGAGACATCATCTGCTCACATAACTTGGATATAAATACCATGCTTTAAGCTCTAAAGGTAAGGCAAATGCTAATAGCTGGAGCTGTTGAGCTGGGAATGGGGGGACTGTAGGAACTTCTTTTTGGCCTGGCAATAAGGGGTCTGGAAGGCCAGGAGAATCTCCTTCCTACCTCAGGTACCTTTCCTAACTGTTTTCAGCCACCAAGGCACTGTGTGCCATCAGGGTAGCTGGCGCTGTGTGCCATCAGGCTACCTGGCAGGTATCCTGTGAAAGTAAAATGAGGGTGTAATGGGAGATGGGGAAAGCCTGAGAGGGACAGCAGGAATAAGGGGAACCCACATAACACAATGCCTCTCACTGGAGCTTTGGGAGCTCTCGGCTGCTGCAACAATGGTTGCACCATAGAGTTGTTGCAGCTTTTACTTTCAGTCAAGAAATTTAGCTGTAGATAAACATCAGGTGCACTCTTATCAACTTCAGGTTTGGTACCAAAACATCCCTCATCATCATCATCTTGTTCCCCCACTCTTCCAAGTATGGCCCTTGTCTCATCAATCATCACTTTCCCTTTGTAGTTCAGATCCATTGGGACTTCTGCCGCAAGGCAGTATATCATTTTTAATTAAACAAAAGCTGCTTGGGCAGATGATGTAACTGTTCATTAATTTGTGGGAGAGTTAATCTTACCACAGCAGCTCTCTTTTGAGTATATAATGGAAGACTGCCATAGGCCAGTTGTGCTTCAGCCTCCCTGGGGAGCCTGTGAGGACATAAGATCACATACTTCCCCTCACCTTTAGCAGCTGTGGTAGCACAGCTCCAAAATGCTCTACTGTGTCTATCAATTGCAAATTAAGCAAGCTCTTGAGAACCAGGTATTTCTTTTCCTCCTCCAGCAGTAAAGTTACTGCTGTAACTTTATATAGTTAAGATACAGGAAGTATAAATATATATATACAGCTCACAGGCTATCACTAGACATTAACCACTTCATTGGTGGTCAACACAAAGTGTCCTACTTTGGAGCTATGACATGAAAGCAAATGCACACACCTTGTTAGTCAAAGCTGGACCATCAACAGATCTCTGCATGGAGGGTGGCACCTGGTAAATATCTTGTCCCACTAGTCCGTGACCAGTGGGTATTTGGTAAATTCCCTGATTCAGATGGGAAGGTGGCACTTGGTAGACAGGGTCCCGTGCTGAAGCATGTGAACTTGGCACTTGGTAGATCTTTTGCTGGTTGAAAGACTGATGCATCAATCCTGAATTGGACATATCTTGGCCAGGAGGACTGTCCGGTACCACTGGACCTATCAGGAGTTTCACACGGTTGCCTGGAACGATGCCTTGCCGGCCATGTAAGGAGCAGAGCCACCATCCTTCAAGACCTTCGGTGTTCTGTTCTATCACTGTCAAAATGTCTCCTTTGCGGAAGGCCAACTCTTCTGCACATTCAGGGACATTATCGTACAGGGCTCTTGCCATAAGATTCTGTGGAGAAAGAAGGGCAAGAAAAACAAATGAACAAACAAGCTAGAATTTTTCTAAAACTTCAAGCGCGTTCTAGGTGGAGAGAAGTAAGAACTGAATTTGAAAAAGAAGCGTGCAGAAAATCAAAATAACACAGAAAATAATGTAGCACAGGATTCCTCTGTCCCAGTTTGGAGAAATGAGAGGCTTATGTGTTAGCAGCACTGCTAGTGAGAACTTTTCTGGTAACACTAGGTCAGATAGAAGCTCTTTATATGGTCTGTTCACCTGACGGGAGTCAGGAGAGAGTTCTGCTTCTGGCACTGAGATGCTCTTCCTGTGACTGGGGGCTTGTACCTTGATCTATTGACATTATAATAGGGAAATCAATGTACTCTGTGTACTGCTACAGATAGCTAGCTAGCTGATACTTAAAATAAAACTTGAACCAGACTCTTGGGAACATAATCCAGAGCAGTTGTTTCCAAACATTTTTACATTTGCAGTGTCCCAAAAGACTTTCCAGTAGAGTTCCAGATCCCTTTAGTGTAAAGACAGTGGGCTGGCTTTTCTTAGTTGCCACCTGCAGGCTTCTTAAAGGCAGGGATTGGTAGATCACCTGGTGAGGAAAACCAGCCTAAAATACAAACTGACAAAATGTCACAGTTTTTGAACTATGATCCTCACGTTGGTATGTAGCTCTGTGCCTTCTCATTCTATCTGTAAACTTCCTTGGTGACACAGTGCAACATAGCACTAGCTTAATAGGTAAAAAGCTTCCTCCCCTGTTGCCTCAAATCTACCACCACCAAAACCAACCACAAAGGACAAGGTTCCTCAGTGTCCCACTCTCTGTATAAAGATCTTGAAGAGAACATTATTTAAAAAATAAGGTGTCCAGTGACCCCAGATGGAGTCATGCCTTTGCTTTTGGGAAAGCTGTGCCAATCTATGTGGGCCTGTCCTTATGTCAAAGAGCATAAGACTTTAGGTACCAAACATTACCATAGAGTGTGTCTATGTGTAACCTGGGAAGAGTCTAAGGGCAGCCAAAAAGTGTCTTTGACCTGTGTCAACATAGCTTAAGCATTCTTACATGCATTTTTGCTTGATCATGTCAAGTAGAGCAGTAAAACTAACAACTCTGAGTCAATGTAAGATTGTGGTCTGTGAGGTACAGATGTGTTACTAGCAAGTGCCATCTCCTCTCTCAGACTGAACCAGCTCCCTTTCCTCTTTCTTTGCAGGCCTGCATGGCACATTCAGTTCTGAATAATCAGCCAAGCTTAGGTATTCAATGGAAAGCAGGCAGGTTGTCTGTACTGACATTCTCGGACCCCTCACAAAGGCTGTGAACACTTAATTTCTTGGCTCTGGTGATGTTACCAAATGTGTTGGCAACAACTGTTCCATGCCTGCCTGCTTTTTCGTGAAGGCAGTCAGCAGAGATGGCTATAAAGTAATTATAAGCACTTGAAAAAAATATAGGGAGCCCTGGATCTGGAGCGATCTAGCTAAAGTATGTGGATGCAGCACACAAACTGAAATGTTGCTAATCCACCATAAGACAGGATATGCAGCTGCCTTGAAGATTTATCTTCCCTCTGTTAAAGGGAGAATGTTGAGTACAGTTTAGTGGTTTTATCTGCTGTATTTATCCTCCTTCTCAACATATCAAAATTTTTTTTTTATCCCCGCTTGTTATATCTTTTCCCATTGACACACACTGATGTTTTTTTCATCATCTCTGTGCTTCATCAAGACAGCAGACTTCCATTTGAACTTGCTCAGTTCAACTTTTCTTGAGTTTAGCATTTGGACAGGAGGTTGTATGAAGGACTGATTGGTGGATGGAGAAAGGGGTAGATGAATATTCTTTTCCAAGATGTGGTGGTGAAACAAGGTATATGAGATCAGTTTTCTCTTCTCTGAATAGGGGATCAGCTTTCAAATGTATAAGAAACACTGGCTTTGACTTTCATCAGCATCATTAGTGAGGTCAGTATAAATTAAGTCTTGGCTTGGAAGAGCAGTACTGTCATTTTCAACTCCTATGTAAACAGCAGCACTAGGGCCCACCATTGTCTCTGATGTATGTCTACCCAGCTCATCAGTCAACAACACTAAGAAATGCGAATAGAGATAAAGCAGAGAGCAATTTTGTCCATGCCGTGGCAGAACTGTAAAATTATTCTTTAGCATGGTCAAAGCCAGTGGTCTCTTCTTGTACGCTACATCTGTGCTCTTGCTATGTTGACCTAGCTGCTCAGCTAAGCCCAAGGAGCTCCGAAAAGAAAAGCTCCTGTCTAGTCAATGTAAGAGTTCAAGTTAATCTCCTATCTATCTACATTCTTTGTAATGTGTCTTTCACAGGCAAAATCTATGAACATGAGTAGCTCAGCCTGTGCAACTGACTATTTAAAGGAGACTTTCACAGAGAATGTTGTTTAAAGATGGGGGAAGATGGCGGGGAGGGATCACAAAAAAAGCAGATTAAATCAACAATAAATGCTTATTCTTCTATACTGGGTGATTAAAGGTATTTGAAAAGCCTGATTAGCTTCTACAGCAAAGCGATTCTCAGAACAAAGCTAGAATGGTGGTAGAATTAGAGCAGATAAAAGTTCCCATGTGAAATTTTTTTTTTCTAGTTGCTCATTATCTCTGTCCCAGTGACCTTCTCACCACCTGGCGTGCAGCATGTTAATACTTTCTGGATGTGCTTCAAGAACTTCTTTGCTGCAAATAGCTTCAGATTCTCATTGTCAGTGTTAACTCAGGCACCAGCATGTGAGTTACACTAATTGGTTGCCACTTGTTCCACAGCAATTTCCCCCAAGGCCTTTTAAATAGCCCACAGCCATGCCACCAGCATCAGTCACTGATGACACAGTGAAGCAGGCAAAATATTCCTCCAAATAAGCTCTGGGACCAGAAACACTAAGCCTGTTGCTTGTTGCCAGCAACACCAGCACTGTTCTTGCTAAGCAAACCTTCTATGTCTTGAGTATTTCCCTGACTTCAGTCTTCCTTCACAGAATTTCTTAATATGAGCTTCAGGAACAATGTTACATTGCTTTCATTAGCCAGCTGAGTCAGTCTTGAGAAAAATGAAACTGTCACCACAGACTGTCATCAGGAAAACTTTTTGAAAACCACAGAGGTACCTCTAACCTTCTGTGGTGATCAAAATGGTAGTCTCTACTTTTCCACACACAGAGAGAATCCTGATCAAAGACCAACACTTGTGGGATTTATCTGGATTGATTTGTCAAATTCTGATAGCTTTTGGATACTGTGGGCATCATAGCTTGCATCTTGCAACACTCCCTCTCATTGGTCTCATCAGCTGGGGAGGGTTATCTGTAATTAATTGGACTTGCTCTTGGAAGCATGGCTCTGTCACCCATCTGCCTGTGAAACAGGCACCAAAGCAGCACTAACATCACATATGTGAAGGCAGAGGCACAGCAGTGACCTTTTTGTACGACTGAGTGCTAAAAACCCCTCATCTACTTCCTAAACTAATTGGCAACAGAGAAAAGGTTCATGTGAAACTTGTCTTGGATCTTGTTTTGGCAACTGTCAAGTTGCACAGAAGTCCCTTTATATTTCTAATACAAAGAGGAAAAAAAGGAGGACAACAGATTCAGAACTACAAATTCAAGTTCTGTAATGGCAGGGGAGAAATGATCTGATCCTAGATGGGGAAAATTTTCGTTTGCCATAGAAATCAGCTGTCCTTCATAAAATGAACTTACTGGCAGCTACCACCTTCTTTCAGTAAGATTAAGGATGGGAGTCTGTTGCTCTCCTTTGGTCCAATAAAATTAGCTGCATGACAGGTGCAGTGGTGCTCTTCTCAAAATCTGAAAGTATGCATGATCTATATACAGCTCCATTCTCCTGAGCCCTCTGTGTTACAGCAGCCATACTTCAATTAATGAGTGCTTCTCTACAACTAATTGTTGACTGGAAAGATTCAGTTCAGCTTTTGTATCCTCAAGCCTTGCTAGTAACACTGGGATGTTTGGAAGTTGAAGCCAGGGTCAGATCCCCACAGTGTTAACACTCTGTACAGGCAAAACAAAAAAACCCATTTGTTCTCAAGAAGCTTAAATTCCTCTTAACCTTGGACTCTCGAGTGCAGTAGAAAGCATCTTCTGTAAAATCACATTTTAAAAAAGGAAGCTTTTTCAGTCTTCTGTTAAATAAAGTGCTACCCCAGTCATCGGCAGGTCAAAGAGAAAGGGAGCCAGACCTTAATGACTGGTGCCTGGGGATTTCAGCTGGAACGTGCTGCAGGAAAAGGCTCAGCAGACTTCAGTGATGCCTTGTGTCAGAAACTCCGTCTAAAGGAACTGAAATGGAAATGGATACTCTCTCGATTGAATGCAGATTACAGTGCCCATGGTCCAAACTTTCTACATTGGTTGAGACAAGAGTAAAGCTTTCAAGCTCTCTCTAGGTAAAGTGAACGTGGGATTTAAAATTTCTACCTGAATTTTCCTTTAATGACAGCTGCAAGTCCATTAGATAAACGCTGGAAAGGCATAATTCACATTCTCTGCACACCTTAGATTTTTCTCTCTTTTGTGTCCAGGATGCATGTCCTAGTAAATCCTGACTAAGAGCAAAAGAAGCTGCCCTGAAAGCTGTCAGCTGTTCCACTTGGAGAACCTGAAGCAAAAAAATAAGACTCTGTAAACTATTTGTCTTCTCAGATGCTGAAGGAATTACAGGCTATAAATGAGGTCTACTACAGAACAGGCAAAGGTGTCTCCTCTCTCCTTAACTGACTGCAAATGACAGTTAACATGCCTGCACCTGAATAAAGATGCATGAAAGTACTTTGAAAAACATGATCTGTTTTCGTTGACCTTCCCTGCAGCTGTTGAAAGGTATTAGTTGTTCAGCTTAAATAAGTAATTTTTAATTAGAATAAATTACTTAAGGTTATAATATGGTGTGATTTATGCTGTTTGCTTAGCTTTACTTAGCATGAGTAGCTAGATTTGCTGAAGCCTTTAGGCTGCAATAGACCTAATTTTCTTAGTGATTTCCTTAGCAGCTGGTACAGTGCTGTGTTTAGTCTTTTAGTATAAGAAAAATGTTGATAATACACTGATGTTTTGGTAGTGTTTTCCCTAAGTCTGGGACTTTTCAGTTCCCCGTGTTCTGCTAGCAAGTGCAGGTGCACGAGAAGCATAAACCAGAAGATAAGGAGGCCACATCCATCAGCAGAGACTGCAAATCAACAAGATAAGAGCAGTCAATGGCCTGCCTGCCTGGACACAGAAAAAAGAATCCAATAAGGTGTTAGAAGACCCCAAACCAAAAATCGCCACTGGATTAAAAGACACATGAGGGGCGGCTGTATAGATTGCAAGGGTACAGTTATCCAGGGATTTCTTTGTTCGAGGTCTCTCCCTTTCCAGAGGCACCCACAGCCCAGGCTGACATTGCTGCTGTACCTTTCAATTAAATTACTTCTTTTTATAAAATCTGATGCCTGAGACTGCTGTAGGAAACTTAGGGTCAGGTCTGAAGAAGGAGAGAACACGCCTGAGAATAAGCGTATGTGTAAGGATTTGAAAGGGGCACCCATCAGCCCACTGGGGTCGCCTACTGCGAAGCGACCCTTGTCTGAGCAGTTAAAGACTCGGGTGGTGTGTGTGTGTGCGAATCTTTGAATGGTGTGTGAATGCTCGGGCAGCAGCTTCTCCTTTAACACAGCTAAGGGAACTGATTTCTGTAATTTGAAACTTGAATTCCGTAATTTGTGGCTTGGAGGAAGTGAAAAGGCTGTTTGTTGATGAGGCTGAATGGCAGAAAAGGGAAAAGGCAAGAGTTAAAGACAGCGGTGGAAACATCTACTCTTTCTGTTAAGAGTAAACACATCCAGTGACGTGGGTAACGAGAGCGTGTGAGGTGCCCACAGCCATGGAAGCAAACACAGGAATAATAAATGACACGCTATGAGATTAAATACAATGGACTCTTTAAGGGCTGAGTGTTGCGGTGCCAAGCTCCTGGGGCAGTACTGCCGACTGGACTCCTCAGCCAGCTCTGCAATGAATGAACGCTCAAGGAAAAGGTTCAACCAACCATAAGCTTGAAGAATTTCAGTCGCTTCCCTCAGAGGTGCAATATGAGGATGTTCCAGAGCATGCAGGCTTGTGGATACTGATCCTTGCTCTGTGCTTGGCTGGTGGGGCATGTTGTTTAGTTCTGCATTGCCTTGTTTTTAAATATCACTTCCTATGCGTAAAGTTTACGTGAAAATAGAACCAAGGAAACCGCCTCTGCCCTTAAACTGAAAAAGGGTGGGACCCCTTCTTTCTATTACTGGACAAAGGGTTTCTTAAAATGCAAAATGGCTTCTCTTCTATCTTTAGCTAGCTTAGGAGAAGGAAGGAAGAGAGGAACAAAGGAAGGAAAGGTGGGGGGAGTCACCCCAAAGGAGTGTCTATGCACAAACCAGTAGCTTCAATTTGGTTGGACTTGCTTTTAATTATCCATCACACAATATTTTTAATAAAGATTCCCCTCTCTCCTTTTCATTTACATTGCTCTTTTTTTCTGCTTTAGATTTCTTTAAAATGAATTGCTGCTGTTCCAAAGTAAGCTTAAGCATTTATGTGTCCTTGTGGTTGTAACAGGCCTAATAGCAATGATTTGCCTGTGAGACTGAAGAACCAACCTGAAAATCCAGTAAAGACTTGAGTTTTATTTTGAGAGAAATAGTTTTACTACAAGCAGTACTGGTAGAAGAGAGAGAAATTCAGGCTCTGTTGTGCTTTCTGCCAGAAGGGCTTCAGTGCAAGAGTCATTGGACAGTTTAACATTGCTGCTTTTTAGCTCCCATCTCCTTTTCTGTTTTTCACTGTTGCTGCTCCTTAAATAAAGAATTTATTGTGCTGTCTTGGCAAGGAAAGAAACTACTGAGGCACAGTAACAGGTCTATCTATAATAAGCAACTTTTCATTAAGGCTACTTAATACAAGTTGACAGAGGTTACTGTGTAAGACATTCAGCCTTGAAAAAATGTCTGTTGCTGGCCTCCTCAAACCTGGAAGAAGGCAGCGCGAACAGCAAAGCTAGTATTTAGTACACACGAAACTGCACTGGCATGTTCTTAGATATATCCCTGTGGGCACTGACATGGGCAATGGACTGCAAAATGGCACCTTGCTCCTTGGCTGTAATGACCCCCCAACATGTGCAGACCTGTAACAGCCAATCACCAGCAACAAGCTGTGTGCAGGTACTTACTTTTTATGTCGATAACTACATAGAGGAGGCAGGAAGTGCCACCACAACATATATGAAAGCGCTTGCTGCACTACCAGGGTGTTGCAGTTACTATAACTTCAGCAAGAGGACCCTGAAAGGCTGTCGGCATCTAGTCCAGAGTGTGGGTCTGCCTGCTGGTCCTGGGGACTGTAAGCTTCCTTGGCTCACAGCTGATGGTAAAAGAGGGAGCCTGGTGGCAAAAGCTCAGCATAGTAATGTTTTAGTTGACTATTACAGGCAAAGTCCACAATTCCACTTTTTAAGTACTCTCTTGCTTTCTTCCTTCTTGGGAAGGAATCCAAATGCATGAACCCAAAAGAATTAGGAGGGTAGAAAAGGTGGTGGGGAAGTAAAAAAAAAAAAGGGAGAAATGCAAAAGCGAAGGTTAGAGCAAGAGATCCTAACTGAAGCTTTGGCCTGTGTGAATGAAACACTTCGTTGTTCTGCACTGAGTGCATCAGCTTATTACTGTGCCTCACACTTCAAACTGGACAAGTGAGTTGAAAAGAAAGTTTTCTGTCTCTCTATCTATCTCTAAGAGAATGAAATAGTCACTCTACATTGGCTAGAAGTACAATAATCTAGGCTTCAATTTGTTTGTTTGGATGATATTCTTTTGTCTCTTGAGTTTTTGTATTTGGCTTGGCTCGTTTTATTTTATTTTAATTAGAGGGAATGTGAGTTATGGAGGTGTTGCTCTGATTTCCTGGACATTACAAAGGTAATTATAGAAATATAATTTGAGGTCAGATGTTAAATAAGGAGTTGATTTACCCCTTCTGTTTCTGATGCAGTGATGTCTTGTAGCACAAACACTATTTACATCACACAAAACCTCTGAGGTGCTCAGTGAACTTGTAGGGGGAGTTTAAGAGAAGTGGCAACTCCCTTTTACTACATAGCAACCTTCTGTTTGGAGTCTGTGCAGTGAGACGCAACAGGTCATAGCTATGCTAGAAAAGGGCATCTCTGAGGTAATGCTCTTTCACTTAGCCCTGGGGAACACCCCTGAGATTAATGCACATTGCTTCTGTGTTCTGAGACCACCCACCCTGTTTTGGAGCTATCACAGAAGGCAGACATGGTTAGCGACAGTAATAGTTACAGTGAAGCAGAGCACGGATTCACTGATGACATATCCTGATCTTATTCTCCTGCCCTGTGAGTTTCTGGGGTTTTACAGGAGTGCCGAAATACCATTTTCTTTGGTCTTTCTGGGAATACAAACCACATCCCCTGACTTACCTTCAAGACCTATTAATATTTTGGGAAATTCCACCACACCTAACTCGCAAAGCTTTCTGTGTATGTTTTACCCTCGTAACCAGTTTCCTTTCCCCCCACCCAAGGAAGGGTGTGATCTAGTTCCATGACTTTAAAAGGCCTTTTCAAATCTGTCTGAGGGCTGTGTGCCTTCTGTGACATCAACGGGGGGGAAAAATAAAGCATGCAAACAATAGCCTTAGAGTAAATATGATCTCACTGTGATTAAACTGCAGTACATCAAAATCAAAAAGCAGATGGAAAACCTAACCTCTTTCCCTCAGGCAAGCAATTAAAAACTTAATGAAAGGAGATCGGATGTTGAATGCTTAAGAATTGAAGGAGCAAAGCAGGAGGGGAAGAAAGAAAAAAAAAAAGGATGGAAAGAAAGAATCCTGAAACGTGTGTTTGAGTTCTCAGTTTTCCATTTTCTGGCATTTGTGAGCAGTCTTCTCCCAGACAAAGTTTCCTTAAAAAAAAACCACCCCTCCTCCCAAATGTAACCCTTCTCTGTGCAGCTCTGGGGAAACAATCACAACTCAATTGTCAAGAAACCTTAGCTGTGTAGACATAGGACCTCAGTATTGTCACCAGTTTATTTCTGTCTGGTATCTTCAGCTTTGGCAAGTATGGGGGTTTTAATTATTATTTTTTTTTTAATCTAGAACTTAGCTAAACTGGGGCATGGTCTTCTTCCCTTAAGTCTCTCCAAAAATTCTCCATAGAAGGGAAAGTCACCCTTTTCTGTCACTTTAGTGTTACCATCTGGGATACCACACAGGAGACACAACTTGGGATGCCCTGAGAGTCCAGCTTACTGATGAAAAACAAGCTTGGGAATGAATGTTTCCAGGCTCCCACCAGTCCTCAGCAGGCTGGGGCCTGGGGAGGGGGGAGATGATCACAGCAAGCTGCCTGTGAATCAGACACACTTCCAGGGAATCGGGGCCTGGCTGGCAGATGAGGCTTGCCAGGTTCGGTCAGGGCCTTCTCCATACCACAGGGCACTGGCCAAAAGTCAACAAGGCTCCCAGAAGAGCTCAATTTTGGCAAGCTGACATTTTCTAGGGAAGCATAGCCCTGGAGAAGGGAGAGGGAGAGCGTGGGGGCACGTTTTAACCGGTTATAGTTACTGTGCTTAGTCTCAGATTGAAATACAACTTTAACTGTATTCTTGATCGCGTGAGAGATTGGTTTGTGCAGCTTCTGGGCTGCAAACAAGATAAAGCAATATAAGCAGGGAGAGAGAGAAAAAAAGAGAAGACATCTGCTTGGAAACTACACCCTTCTGTAACACTAAAAATTGGTTTATTACCCTAAGCATTTAACTGGATGTAAAGTCCATAGGACAAGGGCGTTCATGACCCTACCTACGGCAGGCTGTATGTTAAACAGAGTGCACGCTTCCAGTTGTTTTGTACTTAACCCTTTGGATCAAAAAATTCCTTTGAAAGAGAATCATTGAAGGAATTGAGATCTACTCCAAGGATTCTTCAGCATTTTCTAAGATTTGTTGTCGCCAAATGATTCACAGTATTGCTTCTGCTAAGATTTTTAACTTTGCTGTGACTGAGGCCTGCTTAAGAAAGGGCTTCTGATGTGCTGACTACATTGCTATAGAGTAAATCCATTCTTATTACACTTCCTTTTCCAAGCAGGCTAATCCACTCTGACTGTGAATGAAGTGTTTTTAAAACAAACACCAAAATAGAAAGGCGAGAACAGACCTCATCCCTATAGGGAAAAAAAAATACACATTTTTTGTCATGCTGTGCACTTGTGTTTCTAGGACTGCAAACGATAGCTTTAGCAGTCCTGTTTCTTGTCAAGTGCAAGCTACGTCCAAATCTGCTGTGGAAAAATGAAATCCTTAAAATTAAGACAGTTTCCACTACTGTAATGTCTAGACCAACAGGCAAAAGAAAAAGGTCACTTGCCAAGAGCAGTCTGTGATAGACAGGCAGCAATATTCAAGGGCTGTACTCTTAGCTGCTATAAAGTGACCCAGTTTCACTGATACTGAGAGCTGCAGCCATTTCCAGGCAGCAAGGAGTACCTCTAAATGCTGCTTTCTCAACAGTAACCTGACTTAAATATTGACGAATACATGCCATAAATATTCTTTGGTAGTACAGTCCCAGAGGACCGTCTGATCAACCCTACTGAAGACTTAGCATAAAGCATCTTTCATGTGTCAGAGTACCATTATAACAGGTCCATTGCTTTCATGGATGCTCAGAGAGCACGTATTACATAAAAAAGCATCTTCAGAAGTGACTTGCATATTTACAATTCCAAGCATCACTGAATGTGGGCTCCTACGGAGGTGTGCAGACTTTAGTGTCTCAAGAAGTCCAGCTACTTGTCTCCATCAAGGGCAGCCAGAAATGGGAACAGTAGAAGATAAGGGTTGTCAACAATCACTGCTGCTCAGGCAGACACCTGTGTATGCTCCTCTTAAGTGCTCATGTAGCTTTAAAAATGAAATTAAACTCTAGATCTTGGAGACAGGCAGGTTCCTAACTCCTGTTGGTATGAATGGGATTTAAATACTTAAATGTCTGTGATAAGCTGGTCCAAAGAAAAGAAGCAAAACAAAAGTGACTTTAGCTAGGCCTTTAAGTGACCTAGGCCCATCTACTGAATGCAGATGTCATTCCCATGCCCCCAACACCTTTGATAACAGCAATGTGACAAGGAGGAAGCCTTAAGCTCCAGTCATGCTTTTCTACTTTTTGTATGCACAGAGGCACAAGACTGTTTGCTATTTGCAGATACTGAGGGTACATCCTCTTTTCCCGCACTGCTGTGCAAGACCAGGGCCTCATGCTTGCCTGAGGACTAATGTGAGTGCGGACTCTTTGCAAGAAGACAAATAGGTTTCTCGTCTCCTGCCATTTCTAAAGCTGGCCAAAGCAGCATGTAGGTGCACCCATCCAGTAGTGGTGCATGGAGGTGTGTGTGACTCAAGAGAATTGCCTCATTCAAAGTTTTACTCAGGTCACTAGATGCACCTGGCCTTGCTGCAGTGACTGGTATTTGTAAGGGAATACAAGCGGTTCAGTAATATAAACTTCTCCTGTGCCACCACACGTAGGAGTTCAATGTTCAGTGATAAGATTATCAGTGCAAGCATAATCTTTTCTAACCCTGCTTATTGCTCTGCTTGAGATCGTAAGATTCCAAAGGTGAGTTTGTGCGTGGTCTCACTAGTTGTAGCCTAACACTGAATGAGTTTACAATAATGCTTCATGAGACTTCTCCAAAGTCTAGCCTGTATTCTGCAAAATGGTTAGCGGCTTAGAAGGGGGTACCAAACTCCCCTGAAATGTACTTTGGTTTTTTCCTTTGCAGAAGATGTTTCCATGAAGTCTTACTATCAGGCAGTTCTGCTCTCTGATCTGGTAGGACCCAAAGACTAATTGGGTCTTTTGATAGTATGGCGCTGTTTGGAACAACTAATGCTGGGTCAAGATACCTTAAGGCAAAGTTATAGTTTAATGTGACTGCAACCTCTAGCAGGACCTTAAAAGCACAAGCAAAAGCCGCAGATTAGTATCCAATGCCCCTTGTACTATCTAGGGTCAAATTGAATTGGAACTATCAAAAATATAGAGTGTTCATGTGGCAGTTCTGCTTCCCCATCATATACTAGGAATTACTTGACAGAGACAGATTACACTACCAGTTTCTTGATGAAATAGACTTACAGCTACATTACTCATGAGCAGCTATTAGAATAAAACCACAGAGTTTTAGAAATCATGCAAATAACCTACATGCTGTTAGCCGTAACAGCCAGGAGCCAGTCCTACTGCTACATTTCACTAGTGCTGCTGCTGATTTAGGCATGACCCTGATAGACTTCTGCCACCTCCCTCCGTACACACACAGAGGAGATAAAAATCACAGAACTTCCACTGCAAATTCACAGTAATAGAGACAGCACAAACTTGGACAGTTTTTCCCTTTGTTGGTTTGCTCCTCTAGTATTACCTTTTACAAGGTTTTACGGTTCCTATATACTTCTAAGTTTGGTTATCACCCTGTGATTGCTGAGATACCAAAAAAAAAAAACACCAGGAAAACAAAGAGGAGTGTGAGAAATAAATGAAACAGAGAGGATTTGGTTGGTAGAGTACAGGCAGTTCTTTTCCCTTGACATGGCCCGACACTTAAAGTCTTTCATTGCCAGGGTTACAAGCAGCTTTTCACAAGCATTTCTGGTTGGGAATATAGTATTTCTTCCTAGTGACACTGTTTTGTTTATCTTGGCATGCAGGCATTGTAATCAAGTCTATATATTATAAGACTGTGCCTTGGCACAAATGGCAGGCATTTCAAACCCTATTTACTTACGTTTCTTCCCTGCCCAACAAATTGTCTAAAAATAGATAATCAAGACCTCATACTTCACATCTACGTCATTCCTTTTGGCTTAAATGAGGTAAGGAATGTAGTTTTCTTTTCCTCTCCTCTTTCACTAACAGTTTGGATCTTTTAATAAAAAGATAAGCCCCCCTCTCTCCTTCCCCCCTTCTTTTTTGTCTTGCTTGTGAACAGCCAACAAGCTACAAAAGCCTTGTTATGATAATGTCTTCTCCCTTTTGCTTCTGTCACACTTCTATGGCCTGAGATAAGGGTGTTGGAATTGCTGGCCAGATACATCCTCTCCCATCCATGTTCTTCTCTGATCATGATAACCCACTGGCATTTCTGTTTCTACATACTACATTTTAGCTGTAACTGCCTCATCCTTGGAGTCACAGTCTGGGTTTGCTTCCAGAAAGGGTTGATCCTACCTTCTGCGTTACAGAATACTGAAATGGCATCCTGTGAGAACTTGATGGGACGCAGTTTTGTAGTATACGGAGATTTAGTGTAAAAGGTTGCTGCTGTTGTCATCACATGAAGAACTGGGGTATTGCCATAAAACAACTGCAGCCTTACAGGAATTAGTTTCTGAAAGTAGCTTTTTAGACAAGTAGGACTAAGAAATGCTCACAACCAACATACAAGCATTTGTTATGCTTAACAATTACCATGGCTCAGTTAGAGTAACTTTTGTATTCTCCAATATTTAACTGGTACATGAATGGTAGAACAGGACCTAACCTGGGGTCAAGTTTGTCTTTGTTTTAAGCAGTCACATCTTCACTGAATTGTATACAGTGCGCAAAAGATACACAGAAATGTAGAGACATATATAAGGTAAAATTCTGAACTTGCTGAAATACAGATAGATTTTCCTACTGGCTTTCAGAGGACTCAGACTTAAGTATTATGCTGGAAGAATGTTTAAAGAGTGGGATAGACAATAAAAGAAATCTACGTGAAAGAAGAGAGGCAACAAGTTTTCAAAACCTTTATGAGCCCAAAAAAAGGGCAGACCGAGTACCAGAAAGGATTTCTAGATCAGAAATGACCTTGGGATTAGTTACATTGAAAGTGAAGCCAGGAGTGACGGAGACACATACTCAGGGTCTCACACATGAGTCAGTTCCTGTTCTGTCCAACTGTTAATACTCTAATTAAAGCATCTCAATCATTTCATTAAATAAGGTGTTATCTTATGGACTATCACAATGAAAGTAAGAATGACAGGCTCCAATATAACACCTGGAGCAGTTAAATAGACCCAACTTTGCACCTGGAAGTTAAGCCGCCTCTGAATGTGGTGTCATTCACATGTCCCCATGTAGGCCATGAACATGCTTTGTTCCTTCATTTTGTGCATACAATAAGAACTACAGGAATTTTGTTTTTCTATACAAAAATAAAAGAAAGAAAGAAAATACAAAAAACCAAAGAAAATAGACTGAATGAGCACGTATTTTCTTTATATGTTACTCCACCTATAAGAAATAGATCTAAAGATGTTTGCCCTAGTTAAACAGTGTAAGTAACTACTTCACATTTCCCAGGGAAAGTAAACACCCTAGTCTGACAAGAAAGTTTTTGAGGCCAAAACCCTCAGTCTTTTTTTTTTTTTTTTTAAAATGGCTTGTTCTTTCTTTGTCGAGAATTACCTAATCACAAACCAAAACGAACGCTCATTCCAACCAGAGAGGGCAAAAGAAACATTACAGAGAAGGGAAGAATTCTGCCTTTTGAGCAACCTTATCGGTCCCTGTTCTTGCAGTGCCACTGGGCTATACATGAAGCACGATCTCCTTGCAGCAGAGTATGGATGGATGGTGACAACAGAAGTCAGGAAGCTGTATAACTATGCAGGACCATTATTTTGCCACTGGGATACAAGTGCCACTTAGCCATGCGCAGTTGGAAAGCAGTTCATGAGATCTCGACTAACAGTGACACTGCTCTTCTACCCCCAAGTATCTGACATTTTATGGTAAGAGTCACAGCTTTTCTAAGCAGGCATAAAGTCTACCTGAACTGATTAGAAGCAGAGTAGAAAGCAACAGGAGATGAATTTGATCCCAGGCTTCAAATCAGTCAGTTGTCTGAGACAGAATTAAAAAAAAAACAAAAACAAACAAACCCTCAAAAAGAGTCCTATCATATCCAGATCAAAATTTTCAAAGCCATGGAGTGTCTTTGTCCATCTATATCTTATTTCATTTCTTTTTCCTTGTTATTATTAACCACCATGAGATGGAGAAAGCAGCAGCAGCTTTGAAAGCTTAACTCTGACATTTCCCAAAGTCTGGGTATGGGAGATCCTGAAAGCTTGGGCTGAGCTTGGAGATATATGGAAAAGCATGAAAATCTGTGTATATTTACCTAGGTATGACTTGCATATCTCATTCTGACCAGGTTTATAAGCCTTATACAACATTACAGCATCAGGGCTTTTTTACACTACACTGCCTAAATTCAGTAAGAAGATGGACTTCACTTCCAAAGCAAGTTAGTCTCCAAGTAAGTATATAATGTGTGATATTTCCAAGTCACCTTTTTATTGAAGTTATTTTTGGCAGAGGAAGTTTTTTCCTTCCCTCCCCCTTTTTTTCCAATCACATAAGATTACGGTATGTCTGTACAGTAATCTAATGCCTCATGGGCAATTCAGTACCTTGCCCAGACATTTTTTAAGTAGAGTAATATTACGATGAGAGTCTCCACATTTGTGTCTTCTGAAAAAAACCCCTCTGGTAAAAGGTTAAGCTAAATCACTTATTTTATTTAGCATGGGAAAGGGGGGGGATAGGCTATCTGTTTTTTAAAAAATAAACAGTTGTATTTATTTTTTTTCCTTTGCTTGTCACCCACCAAACCGCCCCGAAAAACGGCACTGCGAGACCGAGACATTCCCAAAGGGCTGGAAAACCGGGTGAATTACGATTAGCTGGCAGGGCGAAGCGGCGATAGATACCTGTCTCAAGCCGATGCCGAGCATCGCGTATGAACCCGCCTTCCGAGATACTGTTAACCGGAGAGGAGCCAAGCCACCGGCCGGGCACCCCCGGCACTCGGCGTATGTGTGGGGAAGCCCCGTCCCCCAGCCACCAGAGCACCCGGCGGGGGGGGGTGTCTCCTCCGGCTTGCCGCCCCCCCTCACTTCCCCCCGGGCACCTCCCCTGGGACTCTGCGCCTGGACACAGCGCAGAGCAGCGGGCGACGGGAGGGTTGGCCGTTCCCCTGGGCCAACGGCTGTACCCGCTTGCCCTGAGGAAGGGGGGGGTGCCGAGGGGACCCCCGAGCCGGCCGCCGCCCCCCGCTCCTGTCAGCGAGGGTCGCCCCGGGGGGGAGCCGCTGACAAGCCCGTGAGACT
>VWZL01001112.1:0-87492 GCA_013396915.1 Stercorarius parasiticus | reverse complement strand
GGGATACCTACACCACCGTTATGCGCCACATCGCCGCCGCCTCTCCTCGCCCGGCCGACCTCTCCGCCGCCAGGCTACCCCGCTCATTTGCATAGCGCCCTCCCCATTGGCCACGCTCAGGGAGAGAGAAGGTGGAGCCTCGGTGGCCCCGCCTCCCTGTTTTGCCGCGCGCGAGAGGCCGTTAGCGCCGCGCGCGGGGGCGGTCGTTGCGGGGGCGCTGAGGGCTGGGGTGAGGGCTCTTCGGGGTGAGCTGTTTGCCCTCCCTTCCTCGTCCTTCGCGGAAGAGGGAAGGTAAGCCCCACACACAGAGCGAGGCGCTGACGACCCGGCGACTCCGCCCGTACCTTTTCAAAGGCGCTCACCTCGAACTCTTCCCCGCATGAAACGGGACGCCCGGAACAAAAGGCCCTGTGTCCGCCCCCGCCCCAGCTTGCTGCCTCCTCCTCTGGGCTTGTCGAGGTTCAAAGCGCCCAGGCTATCGGTGGAGACAGCCCTGGGAAGAGTGGTTCTGAAGGGACAAAAGTGGAGAGGCACCAAAAGCGCCCCTCGGAGCCTAGCCTGGTCTGGTGCTGGCAGGGCCAGTCTGCCTTGCCAGCCAGGCTGCACAGAGGTCCCTGCACGCTGCCAAACCTGCCTGCTGCTGCTAAAATCATAGAATCAGGGAATCATAGAATTGCCTAGGTTCGAAGGGACCTTTCAGATCATCTAGTCCAATCATCAACCTAACTCTTGACAAAAACCATCACTAAACTTACCTTCAGGGATGGTGCCTCAACTACTTCCCTGGGCAGCCTGTTCCAATGCTTAATAACCCTTTCAGTGTAACAATTTTTCCTATTATCCAGTCTAAACGTCCTCTGGTGGATCTTGAGACCATTTCCTCTTGTCCTATGGCCTGTTACTTGGGAGAAGAGACCAACCCCCACCTCTCTACAACCTCCTTTCAGGTAGTTGTAGAGAGCGGTAAGGTCTCCCCTCAGCCTCCTTTTCTCTGAGCTAAACAATCCCAGCTCCCTCAAATGCTTCTCATAACGCTTGTTCTTGAGACCCTTCAGCAGCTTCGTTGCCCTTCTCTGGACCCACTCCAGAACCTCAATGTCTTTGTGGTGAGGGGCCCAAAACTCGACACAGTACTCGAGGTAAGGCCTCACCAGTGTCGAGTACAAAGGGACGATCACTTCCCTAGTCCTACTCACCACACTGTTCCTGATACAGGCCAGGATGCTGTTGGCCCTCTTGGCCACCTGGGCACACTGATGGCTAAACCTCTTCTATCCAGCCCTTCCAAAACTGCCTTTTTCTTGTGCAGCTTTTGGAGGGGTTGAATGTTTTATGCTGCTCCATTCCATCT
Organism: Stercorarius parasiticus; assembly: GCA_013396915.1. Taxonomy (NCBI): domain Eukaryota; kingdom Metazoa; phylum Chordata; class Aves; order Charadriiformes; family Stercorariidae; genus Stercorarius; species Stercorarius parasiticus. The sequence continues at coordinate 86,141 of VWZL01001112.1, read as the reverse complement.
TTCCTATCAATTTTAGTTCTCATTTTTCCCCAAAAGATGGTCTTTTAATTGCTACCAAGTGTTCACTTTGACTGGGAAAGCCTGCTATTTAAACACTGATTAGAGACCAGAGGCCAAGACGGCTTTAATGGTGTAGCGATGTCCATTATAAAGAGTGACCATGGCAAATAAGGATTATTTAGAAGAGAGTAATAATTAACTCTGGTATCTTAGGGGCAGGAAAGAGCAGGGAAAAGAAATGTGTGGTGATCCTCCATGCTTTTTAAGTCAGACCCCTTAATCAGGCATGATTAATATGGTGCACATAATAGGAATCTTTGTGTATGGGACATACTCCAGCTTGTTTAGATGAACAGGAAATAAACCCTGTCCTTTTTGCCCCAGTTGGATCTTACCCAACATTTCTAGGTCACAGATGGACTCAAGACTATTTCTAGTGGCCTAAGGAAAAACAGCAAAGAATAACCTTGTCCTACCAGATTACAAACATAACTTAATTCTATAGTACAGCAATATCCTTACATTTTCACGTGACTAATCCTCTAGAGAGGGATCCTATTGCTAAAATGGCTTTGTGGCTTCTAAAGAATGTCATACTTTTATCTGTAATCTCCTTCGTTCTCTAGTTCCAGCATAAAATATGTGGTTGTACTATACAGATTTACTAAATGCATGCAAAAATATTTTTTCTCTATACTGTCTTCTTGACTGTACATGCCCTAATAGTTCATTGGTATGAGTGCCTGTCAGTACAAAAGTTATGAGTGAGAAAAGTGAGCTTCTGCTTTCTGAAGTGCAGAGCATGCCACTGTGACTGGGCTCCCTATGCAGTGCTGTAGCTTCACTGTCTGCTTGGCCTCATGTGGGTTTTTTTCTGGGTTTTTCTTTCCATTTATGTTGTTGCTGTTGGTTCTTCTGGTTTTCCAAGAAGATACTTGAAGTAGATAATATTTATATATTCTGAGTTTGGGGCAGCATTGTTTTAATCGTAACATCAAAATAAATTTGGGTTTCAAGAGAATGAAGCTCATTTGTATGCTGTGTCCTTAGACACTTTATTTGAGAAAATAATTCTTCTAGTGATTATGGATAACCAGCTTACTATTAGGAGAGTGCAAATCTCTTTTTGTTTCTTAACTGTAGAGTTTGATCTTTGATTTTCTTTTTGCGTGTTTTTGCCCTTCATACTCAAAGGATAAAAATTTCTCCTGGGATGAGAAGATTTCTCCTAAGTACAGAGGATGCAATGGCTAAGGTGTTAGCATGGTATTGGACTAGCATCCAAATCCCATTCCCTGAATGAGCTCGGTATAATCTCTTTATATGGTACCATTGTCATTAAGATAAACGCATTATAGATTGTAAAACTACATTAATGAGAACTGGATAAATATCAGAGACAAAAAAGAGAAAAGTAGAATCATATTTCTGGCTTCACCTGTATTTAAATGCAGAGTGTATCTGGTTTCCAGTCACTTTTGACAGTGACACTTTTCATGTAAGTGGTGTTTCTACTTTTTCAGAATGCTTTACAATTATGTTATGAAGCTTAAGCACATTTGAGAAGCTGTGCCTTCTGCTTTTCTTTTAGCTTGCATTGCTTTTAATGGATGTAAAATGTCCCTGACTGATCTTAATATGAGGTAAGAGGTGTGTTAATGTAAAGTTCTAGTTGGTTTGTTCCCTTGTGTATATTGTTTTGCCTTTATCGCTCTCCATAACTCACATTAAAAACTTTAATTAGATGCCACTGGAATCATACTTTGGGCATGAAAACACAAAGTCTGTTGGTGTTGATAGCTGTACTTTACAATTCTGAAGAAACAGATAGGAGAATTGATATTGTACAGGGAGAAAAAGAGATTGACAATGCACACCACCTCCTCAGGGAAGTCCCACTGCTCACTTTATTCACGCACCCTCCCTTCCCCTCTCTCACCTTCTCCATTTACGGTCTTAGGTTTTCTTTGCACTTTGAGGGGGGGTTTAATTTCCCCAAGGGCGAAATACTCCTGCTTAGTGCAACGCTTCTAGCAGAGCTAGCAGCATGGCGGAGCTCCTCAATCTAACACGAATGTCAGGAATTAGATATACCTTGAGAGAGAGATTTGTAAATATGACCCTCTAACCTTGACACATTACTGTAAGAAGTCAGGATTGTGGCAAGCACACATTTGTGTTTAGTGCAAGTACTTCGCTCTTCTTGATGACGTTGTGGACTGCCGTGCCTTTACTATGTAATATTGTATTTCAGGTGTAGTCTAGGAAAGTTTTGAGTTGGTCGCCTTGGATAATCAGCTAAGTTATACAATGGAACATGCTGATGAGGAAGCCAAGACCTGGCGTTACTGATGTCTGTGTTGTAGAGGCAACTTGAGCTATATTGCCAGGATTTATAACTACAGGGCCCTATTGAAGTTCTCAGGAGGGTAATTCATGTAATGTATCTTTTTGCTTCACAGCACAGCAATGGCTTGATTCACTGCCACATATTTTATGCCGCTGCAATTCTAGCAGAGTAGCAAATGGGTTCTGTGACTTTGTCTTGTGCCTGCATCAATGGCTTTTGTTTGTTTCTTTGCTTTTGCTGAGGACAATTAATATTACTCCACTCATTTGGACAAACTACTCCTTGTCTCCTACTGTCATACACCATTCTGGTGAGCTTAGCGCTTGCTTTATTTCTCACCACACCATTGGTTTGTATCCTCCAGGTGGCCTCCTAATTGCCAGCTGGTGTTCTGGGGTATGTGGGGGACGGCAGCAAGCGAAATGGTGGGGCAGCTAAGGGGACTGCTTGTCAGCCAGGCTCTGCAGCTTGCTCGCCACAACTCTCTGCACACAACATGAAACGGAGCTGTCAGCAGGGCTGGGAAGGGAATACCCATTGAAGCAAATCATCCAGCTATCACCCTGTGACAATTGATAGAAGAACATGAGACAGATATCCTGCTCTGAAAGGTTAGTCAAACAAAAATCCCTTGTTCCTATTTCCCCATGACACAACCTGAGAAAGGAGAGACAGAGCAGAGTGTCTCCCTCACAATTGAGAGAGTCTTTTCAGGAAGGGTCTGTGAGCTCTGTGTTTGGGAAACACTGAGCTATCTTTTTTTTTTTTTTCTTTTTTTCCCTGCACAAAGCCCTGACTGTCCTTTGGATAATTTTGTGCGGCATCTGCATCACTTCTTGCTGTGATACTTGGCCAGGGGATTGGGATTAAAATTAATCTAGTTATAGTGCCACTGCACTTCACAAGCAAAGGGGAGTCCTGGTAATTAGCCTTGGTCCTGCCGCCTCTATAACACCGCCCAGATGGGTTCAGTGGGTACGCAGTGCATGGAATTTTTCAGTATAGGATGGTTTTATAGAGTGGTGGAATTTGCTTGCTTGGACAGATCTGTTAAAAAAGATGAAATGCTGCTGTTTCCTGAAAAGAACATTAACAAAAATTCACCACTGGCGTGGGCAGGCTTCTGTGTCTGTCTGCACAGAAAGGCCCCTTCTCCCACCTCACTAGGAGATAATGAGAAAAAGATTTCATTCTCACCCAAAGAAGGGAATATTTTGCAGTTCAGAAAACCAAAACAAAGTCTGCTCTGTTTTTCTTTGACCAGTGATGGAAATCTTTTCAAGCAAGCAGACTATTCCATTTAGCAGTAACAGAAGTCTGATCTGGCAGACAGAGCGGTGGGTAACGATTGCTGTAGTGATCAGGTTTAAATGTAAGGGTCAAATTGTGAGAATAAAAATTGTTAACAGAAGTATCTTTTTGACTGTCGTTCGCCATTCTACCTAAGATGCCTTTTAACCACAGAGGTAGTTCACTTGCCTTGCTCTAGAATTATACATTTCCTTTAATATATATGAACTAATCTTACAGGCATCCCATCTCCTTTAAGAATAAAGCACAAAAGCTGTTCACATTCTCAAGAAGGGTATTTTATGCAGTGTTTCTTCAGGAATCGCTCATTTAACTTTGTAAGTCAACCATCAAGGCCCTGTTTAGTGACCCTCCTTCAGATAAAGGGAATAAATGCAGCTCCCTGTGTCCTCTCTCTTTTGCTTCAAATGCCAGCCAGAAAGAAACATACTGGTGTCCTCCCACCCAAAAGGTTTTGAAAGTGAATCCAGCCTTTGTTAGCTTCAGAAATCATGGAAGGCAGTTGGAGTTCAGATATTCTGGCACTGGCTATCACTAAGCCACCAGCCTGACTCAGTGAATGAAAACTGAAGTCTGTTCAGTTTCAAAAAAAAAAAAAAAGGGAGGAAAATAAATACCACTACAATTTTCACTTGTTATGAGAAGCAGGCAGTCACCTTCTCAGAGGAAAATGAACATGGGAAAGGGAAATGGTGGAATCACTATTAAAACAGCATGAGGGACCCATCTCACCCTGGGGAAAGGAAAGGAGAGAACGTAGAATTAAAATGAAGCAAATTTATCTCTGGTACAAAGCTGTGTACTAACCGCTGGTGAGGATGGAAAAGAATAGCTTTTCCAGGTCCATGCAGCACAGCAGCTCCCCAGACGTCCGTCTGGTGTAGAGCACGCGGGTCAGGGGGACTTCATGTTCTCAGCAGCTTTGGCAGGATTTTGTGGAAGATGGCAGCAATCGTAGCTGAGCTGCCACTTGCGCTTTGCAAAGCCACGGAAAGTAAAAGCTCTGCGAACCTTGGTATTTGTACCGTGCAGATAACATCGGTGCCTTGGGTGGGAGAGATGGCAGAAGCCGATGGCTTCAAGATGGGTGGAGGGCTGTGGCAGACTGGGTCCCCAGTGCTTACCTGCCCAGGAACCGGTGGTGTTGGGAGGGCAAGAAGAATGTAAGGTATGTGGGGAAGACTGGAGAGGGAAAAGAATGTCAGAAGGGAGCACACACTGGCCTATTCCTTCCAGAGATATTGTCAAAGGCTTATTCATTTCCCAAACAAACAAACCAGTCTAACAGTCGTGCTCGCAGAATACATTCCTTTATTTTCCCCTCCAGCACTGAATATTTTTAATACACGGGTTAAAAAATCCAGGCTTGCTTCCAGACGTGTGGCGTGCATGCCATTCAACCTACTGATGCCAAAAGAGGGTTTTTTTTGTTTTTCTTAAGAAAAGCTGAGAAATAGCGCAACTATGGAGACTGCAAAAGGCTGTTCTCTCTGGTTCACAATTGTGTGTATGAAATACAATAAATGTAATACAGGGAGGTTGCTCAAGAGGAAATGTATGTTTAGGCATCACAGCTCGTTTAAGATGAAAGGAATCCAGAATTGGAACCGGAATTGCCTCAGACGAGAAACTTAGGCACAAAGCTTAGGCATGTTAAGCTTTTCATGCAGTCGTGAGAAGTCATAGTGCTGGCACCCAAAAGCTCAGATCTTTACCTGAACTTTCTACTTAAACTTTCCCTAGTTTGGGCAAAACTCTGGAGCTGAGATTTTATCAACATGGATCATGTTACATTATTCCACCAGCTATTAAAATTGTTAAAACAGGAGTGAATTGAGTAAGGTTTTCCTTTTCCCTTTCCCTTTCCCTTTCCCTCTCCCTTTCCCTTTTCTTTTTGTTTTTTTTTTCCTTTTCCTTTTTTTGGTAGAAGCCAACCAGCTCACCACAGCTCGATGTTCCCAGTTTGGAAACACTCCAGGGTCTTTTGAATCAGGCATACTAGATTTGTGAGAATGAAGTTCTGACTCAAATAGCACATAACACACCCGCAAAGGAGCCCTTCATGAAAGCAGGCATGGGAGTGTCGACAATTAAGTAGGAAACAGTGGTCTGGAGTAAAAAGGTTCACTTTCCTGTGATATCCTGTTTGATATCTAAGAAAGTAAGGTTTTTTAGAGTAGCATCAGTAAGTTTTTTTCTCAGGAGGTGCCATCTCTCTCACCTCCCCACACATCTGTGCACAGTAATATGCATCCAGAAGCTTTTGCCTTGAAGGCGGTAGCGCACAGCTCTGCTCTTTCCAGTCTCTGGTGCCCTGCTCCTGCGTACTCGTCCTGCCTGCCTCTCCATTCCCTCCTGCTGCCCTCCCACTCCTGCAGTCGACAGGGTGGAGAGCCCCACTTCTAAACACACATGTGCCAGCACTTTCCTCTGAATTTGTGTAGAAGGAGGTTGCACAGAAACATGATGAAAGAAAATAGTGTATAAAGAGGGATATTACAAAGATTTAAAATACTGTATCAAAAACCCTGCAATCCCATGAATCCTCTACACAGAGCATTTCTGCATCTTAGCCCCATCTCGGGGAACCAGGACCAAAGAAGCCCTTGTACAAATATTCTCCCCTTCCCCCTGATCTGCAAAATACATAGTACTTTAACCTGGCAAAAACTCAAAACTGCCCCTAAAATACAGTCTCTCCTGACTGTAAATTGTCCGTCAGTTTTACATATCATCCAAGGAATCGTCCTGTGACTGGACTAGTCAACTGTGTCCATTTTGTTTGCAAAGTCTGTTATTTCTCTCTGTTTTTAGGGATCTTTCGTTGAGTATCTCCCACACTTCTTTTAGCAAAGGTATTCTGCTGTTGCTATATTTTATATCTTCATGTTTTCCCTCTCCCCTGCTCTCACCAGCAACTCTCTTTTAGCACCAAAAGCATATCTCCCAGGTAGGGCCAGCAGCTCTGTTGTTGTCCAGTAGCCAGCAACCAGTTCTTTCCAGTGGGAGGAGGGAAGCAAAAATGAAAATTTAATAAAATGCAAATTAGAGACTTAAAAAAAATTCATTCCAAAGGGGAAACTCCTGTTTTGCCTTTACCACCAAGCTTCCCATGAAGTCTTAGCCTGGAGGTGTTTTGAGGCTTGAGGAATTTCAGGGAAATTTGCTTCTTTTGGAGGTGTTTGGAGGGAGGATATATGATAGGAAAGCAATCATCTTTTCTCTCTTTCGTCTCAACCAGATCTGTGGAGGTCAGTTTATATCCATAACAGCAGAGAACAGCACGTGAAACGTCTCACACTGTCTGACCTATTTTTCTCTTCTTTGGATGTTGGTATTTAAACTCTCATCTAATATTCAGTGTAAATTCGCGTCTCCACAAAACTGCCAAAAATGGTTATCTTTGCTGCCATCTAAATCTGTTTATGGTCTGCTCTCCCAAAATCATTCTTTAAAGGAAAATGACTGATTTCCAAATCCCTCCTACTTTTCTGTTATTTTTAACAAGCAATTCAGTCCAATGTCCCTTAAAGAAAAGATTATTGCATTACTACGTGTTGCAGGACTCTCAGGAAACAATACTAGAAGAGAAGGAACATGGGAACTCTGTTCCCTCTCTTTTCCATTGCTATCATTTGCGAACTGTGAATGCTTCCAGCAACAGGGTAGCCAAAGACGGGGTGAAAAGGACAGAGCATGTTCCCATTGGCAAAGCTTCCCTTGACTTCACTGCAACCAGGAATTGGCCCACGCCGCACAGCATCCTGAGCCTTGGCTTTGACTTAATTGGCTCCTCTTAGTAGACTGTGTCTGCTGAAGGAGGCAGCGCTGCTGATAACTCAGCTCTCACAAGTATCCATCGCAGTTATTCTTCAGCTTGCTTCAGACTGAATACTTTCACTTGCACAGCTGATAGAAGTGCCAGTCTTGGGATCACATAAAAGGAAGGCTGCACACAACACTTCTCTGGTCTCTCCTTCAACACCGATGTTCTCTTTTCTGTCTGCCCTTTCCCTCACATCTCAATTGACTCATGATGTTTGCTCCTGAAGTCTGATGAGGGCTTGAGTCATAAGGGTTGACACAAGGATTTGACTCCTCACCTCCTCAGAGTTCAGCCCTGTCTGGGAGCTGTAAAGATCTGTCTGCATGTGTGCTCATGGCTTTTGAGAAGGGATTTAGCTCAGTTGTTATGCCATAAGGTCCTGGAGAATGTACATCTGGAAGCCATTGCTAAAAAGCCCTGGGAGTGCCAGGGTACTGGAGAGGCTGTCCTTTAAAATTATGAGATAGAGTGTGTTGGCTCTGGCTCTCTAGATGGTAAATAGGCACTGGTAAAGGACTTTAGTCATGCTTTCAAAAGTAAGGCACTGTAGTGCGCCATAGTGAACACAGCTACCATGGAATGGGTCCACAGTAGCTATTCCAGAAGTTGTTGCTTCCAGTGAAAGACCATGGTATGGATGAGTGTTTGCCCAAAAAGAAGACCACAAAGGCTGTATGTATGCAATCTCCTCTCCCCAGAACACAAGCAGTGGTCTGACATGACTATCTAGTGGTGTAAGTGCTGGCTTAGAGGATGTGCTAGGAGAGCAGGTTTCAGGTACATATTTGTAGATAGGGTCAAAAAGTTTGGACTAAAGATGGTGGAACAGGCTCCTTAGACTGGTGTTATCGTATCATTTTCCTTATTTCTCAGAGATGGATCTTCTGGCTCAGAGATCGAAAGTGGGAAAGCATAAGAAATGCAAGGTCCCAAATGCTGACTCCTGACCTAAGCAGGAGAAGAAAGAAAAGTCTGTTGGACCAAGTTGCATTTGTAGGAGCTGTAACCACTGTAGGGAGGAATGAAGGGAGACATTTCTTTGAATTTGTGGGAAAAGGGAAAGAGGGCAAGAAAAGGAAGATGGATAGAGAAATAGACTATTATTAATCAAAATAATGAGAGAGAAATAGTCAGGGGCATTAGGGATACAAAGCACCCCACACCTTATGTGGATCAGTAGAGATTATAATAGCCTTTTCTGTCTTTTGGGAAATCTGTTCCCCTCCTTACTTTGATATTTAAAACATTCTGCACTTGATAAATAACAAAAAATATGGTTCTTAAAGACGAAACTACATTCTGGTAGCAGCCAAGATAACTTTATGAAGACAGACAAACTTGTGTTAAATTAAAAAATGTATATATCACACTAGAAAGTTATGTAAGATTCTATTTTAAAATCATCTGGTCCTAATTTACTAAATTTACTGCCTCAGAGGTAATGCCAAACTGCTACATTTGATTTATAGAAATACTTTAGCACATTTTTCCATCAGGCTATTGTAGAGTATATTTACTGCCTTTTTATGATTGTTAAAAATGCAGACTTCTTTAAAGGAAAGGAACATTTTTGAAGAGCTTATTGATAGTTTCTCACAGGATGCCAGGAGACATGCAGATAGTAAACAATGCTGTGTGCTTAGGAACATTCCACTCGATTTTCAGCTCCTTCAGCATCTTTTTTTTCTTTGTAATTGAACAAAGTGATCCATCTGGTAAATGGATGTTTGAAAATGTCTGGTTTGTGCCAAACCACTTTTCTTAAGCACAGACTACATTTTTTTTCAGGCAAATATTTAAACAGCAGCCGTACTATGATGCATTGCTAACCATTAAAAAAACACACACAAAACCCAGACAGCAGGCAGGGGGGAGTCGGGGTGGAAGAAAGCTTAACAAATATTCCATTAAAAATCTATCTAAAAATATCATGCTAAACAACCCTCCTTCATCCCCTTTCTCTCCCTGACAAGGGTTTCCAAGTGGGAAATGACTGCAAGGGAGTAGAACCCATGCCCCGTGTTCAGCAGAGCAATTGAACGCATGCTTAATTTTACACACATTTTCAAGTCTCTCCTTATTCATTTATATGTGTGTGCTTCACTGAACTGGGTTCTTGATGAGTCTTTGTCTGCTTGTGCAACAAAACCATGGTCCAGAAGAATTATGCTTTTGAAGGTTTTGAGAAGTCATGGTAGCTTTTTTTCTTCCTGCATCCATCTCCCATTGAACTTGTCTGCAAAGTTTGCACCAGATGCAATGAGTTCTCAAATGTATGGATATTGGGTGGAGCTCTGGTTCAGGCCTTTACTAATTTTTATTCATCTCTGTATAATGATCTTCTGAACCCAGAAGTGCCAAAATACTACAAGCAGAGGGATTTTTTCTGGTATTTCCAGCTTGAGGAGAAGTAGGTGGTATTAGACATCTCTGCTGCTTCTGTGGTAAACTCAGAGTAATTCAGATCTGATCTAGCAGTCATACCGATACCTCTTCTCCAAAAGTCCCCATGCAGTTATCCGGAACTTGTATTGCCTGCTTTCATTTTGATAACTCCCTTCCCTCGTCCATCTCTACAACTAGTCTCTGTTGAGTCTTAGATTCAAATTCAGAGTATCCTGAAGTCACACAACCAACCAACCTACTTCCGGGACTTTAACTTCAGCCCTGTTTTAAGTCCATAAACTCTCTCCCATTTTAAATCTCTGAGTAATTTTGAAGCTCGAGGAATTGATATTTTTTGCCTTGATGCAGCAAGACATCAGACTCTTAATGCTAGCTTCAAAAAAAGCATCAATGCTTTTAAAGTGTCTGGTCTCAACTGTAGTGCTTCCAGATGAGTTGGGTTGGCACAGCTGAAGAGGCTGTTACTTCAGTAAAAGAATGAGAGGGTGTAATCCCGATCCTAGCAAAGCTGACTCAAGTGTGGCTGTGTATCATCTCTTTAGTCTCAAGATAGAGAAGGCTTAGTCAGCTATCCCAGTCTTTTGCCAAGGCAAAATTGATGTCTATTTTATATCCATGAATGCCTTGCCACTATGTCTACTTGTAGCATCACAAGATTTTAGGGCATTTCAGTTTCAGTTTTGTAAGCAGGTTACTAGGCTATGGTAGTTGTTGTTATGGTTGTGGAAGAAGGACTCTCAGAAAAGGAGAACTGTGTTTCTTGCCCAACATAAAAGGCTCCTGGCTGAGAAAATTTCCCTGCCGCTCATCAAGTACAAATCCACCAAATCTTCTCAAATGCTTCTGTGATACAGATGCGTGAGAGCCTCTCATGAAGAAATGGCCTGACATGAAAGGGAAGGAGGGCAAAAAGGTCGCAGCTGCGAAAAGAAATGATTCAGCACTAGTTTTTGCAGGCTGGCATTTGTGTTTGCAGGTCAAAGTCAGTGTAAAGTTGTAAATGTTTTTCTGTGTTCTGCTCTGGAAAGGAGATAACAGTACAAGACAAGCAAAGTGCTAAAGCCTAAATTTGATGTGACACACCACGAAAATGAGACAATTGTGTGCTAGCTGGTACAGGTCCAGAGATGTCACCTCCCATTACTATCATTTGTTGAGCGGTTGCCAACATTTGTCCATTTTCACAGCCCCATCAATGCTATAGAAGAATATTTCTGGGACTCCTCAGCAGTCTGAGGAAGAGTGGAGCTTTGTTTTTTGGGAGCTAATCCCCTTAAACCACTTCCTCTTCCCATTGGAGTGAGGTTTTCTTAATGCCTTTTTGTGTGTTTTGTTTTGTTTTAATGACCAGTGCTCTTGGGACTGTTTCCAGGTCTCCCTGAAAGGTCAGGACTGCTTTTCTCTTTGCTTGCCATTCATATGGTGAGTAGCAAGTGCTCCTCCTGCCCTCTTCCCTCAGGCTTTGAGGCTGCTCTGTTCCCTGACCCTGGTTCTCTCCTTTAAGGTTGACAGTGGTTATTTCATTATTTCACTCTTTAGAAAAATAAAAGTGTTCCTTAAAAACTTTTGAATTTATATCCCTTCTTGCTATTTATCACTACTTCACCCAAATATGTGGGTAAATAAAAAGTGCATCTGTATCTTTCAGCCTTTTCTTTGCACAGTGATACAATGAAAGACACCTGATGCAAAGAGGAATTTTTCCACCTGCCACTCTGGACAGCTTTCAGCTCTGCTTTAATGTTTGTTGTTTTCTCTTGCAGGATTTGTTGCATTTCAGAAAACAAAAAAGCATGTGACATGTTTATATAGTCATGGATCTAGACTTCAGGTGTATTGTATACAAGCAGGTGTCCACAGATAATCTAAAATGTATCAGGCATGCCATTTTTATAGCTATATATGATATAATCACTTAATTAAACTTGCCATACATGCTAAAGACCGCATCTGTCTGATTAGTGCAAGATCTCGGTGGTCTTGAGAACCCGCAAGCTATACTGAAGCTGCTCAGTTTCATGAGTGATTATTGTCTCTTGGGACCAGTCCAGCTGATAAAGCTTATGTTGAAGTAGGTGACAGTTGCATTTGTATGTGTAGGGTAATAATTTTGACTTACTACATATAGCTGAATTCATACAGATGAATTCTAAATGCTTACCATGAATGATGTAGTTAGATACAGAAAAATCTGTCAGGGTATGAAAAGATTTAACTTAAAAGTGAATCCAGCCTTCAAAGCAGCAACTACCTCCGCTCTAATCAAGGACCTGTCTTTTTATAGCAGTCTTAAGTTCCAAAGTTCAGAGACAGAGGGCTAATATGAGCTGGATGAATTTTGCTTCCTTCTCTCTCCATTATTTATTTACAAAAAACTTGTGCTATTTGTCAGGTTGGCCGATTTCTTTTCAAAATAATTTGGGGCTTTTTTGCTCATGTCATGGCTCCATTTTATTAGAAAAATTATCCCTTAATTTTTTTTCCCATTATTCATGACTCTATGATCCTTTCCCCTTCAAGCTTTCAAAAATGAATTGTTTGCAGAGAGTGCCACTTTTGGACCAGATGAGGTTAGAAAACAAGTGCTGAGATGCTAATATGAACCCATCTCTGGACCACAACCACAACTGACATGAGAAAAGGAGTGCTGTAGAAGTTAGTTCATTTAGCCATGCTCTTTAGCAGATGAAAATAAGGGAAGGATTACATACATTATAGTCTGTCAATGGTTTATTGACCACACTGTGGTTAAATTTTGGTTAAAGGAACATCTTCCAGTGCTTAATTATATATTGACCTAGAACTACATATGGCAGAGATGTAACACGCTTATTCAATCACGTAGTCCTTTGCCTCTAAGAAAATTTACTGCATCCTCTACTACAGGTTTTTCCCTGGTGTATGTGGTAGGTCAGCATTCTCTGAACTGCTGCCTGTTCTTTGAGATAGAGTAGTAGTATCATCAGTATTTTGCAGGAAGGAAAACTGAGGCACTTGGTGATTTGCTCAAGATCACACAAGACGTACAGGCAGCCCTGAGCTGAATGGCAGGGACAATTGGCTACTCAGCTGTGACAATATTGCTTAATAGGAGAGCATGGACATTGCTTGATGGGGCTGCTGTATCTTCACTGAATCACCCTTATTATATCCTTGGCTCTGTTGTAATGCTACAAATAGCCCCTAGCTGGACTTCCCTTGCTCTCGGGTCTGTGTTGTCCTTCTAAAAAATCAAAGTGGTTTGGAGGTTCGGTTCACTTAAGTATGTGAATGTTTGAGGGCTAGATTTTCAAAAGTAAATGTGGGTCTGCTAGGGGTAGGACTGGGTTGTGTGAGTCTGTGGACAGGTCTCTTAGGGTATCCCAGCTGTCGTATAGCTGCTACTCCAGGAAGACAGATAGGTCCAATAGGTCATATTACATTATGCCTACCCTTGCATGGATGGCTGAGAGTCAGGTGCCTGAGATTTTTGAATCCAACCTCTGAGCATTTGTTGGGATCGTGGCCAAGATACCTAAATGTCCTGGCTTAGCAAAACTGAGCTGGATTTTGAGACCTGCATCTCCCCTGTCCACATATGCATTTCTCCTGGCAGAAACCAGACATGCCGAGGAGAAAACACATAAAATAATAATCGTCACATCTTCAAAATATGTTTGAGCTGTTTCCAGGTAAAATTTTTGGTCCAGGAATTCTGGGAGCAGGAGAGATTTGGTAGTCAGAGTAATAGTAGTATGAAAATCCAGGCCAGTTTCCGGTCCTTAAGGTTCAGCCAAGTGAAAATTCATCCCTTGTGAAATTGTCACAGCCTGCTTACTTAGGCGGCCATGACCTCTGCCACTTTCATCCTGTAAATACAAAGTGGCCTCTTCCTGGTCTAGCAAGGAACAGAAAATGATTCATTGCAGTCAAGCATCTCAGTGCTCAAAGTAGCCAGTAAGTTTTTCCCAGGACTTCTGAAAAGCCTCTTCGTTTGATGGAATGCACACAGAAGGCAAAGATATGGTAGAGGAAAACTACTCTTTTCAGTTTTATGTTTCTTCTAATTTGTGCCGTGCTTAAAAACTAGAGACACGTAAATTTCATTACTAATTCAGTAACCTCTGCATCAATATCCTACTCTCTGCACCAGCAATCTAACTACCTTGCTTAGCTGCAGCTACAAAATCTGTCTTTCTTTAGAGTGAAATCACACCTCACACTGGGAGTCTAGGTCATATGTTCACATTCAGAAAGGATGTGGTTTTCCTGGTTGCGACGAAGAGCTGTACCAAAATCGACTCTGAGAAAGGTTGCTGTGTAGTGCTGGCTGTAACAAATGCTTTACCATTATTCTTCACAAAAGGATGAAACCCACTGTTCTAGTCTTCTGATCTGCAGCTAGCCCGCTGAGAAGACTAGACTCAGGTTTAACTTGCATGCTGGGCACAGTAGGACAACAGGGCAATAACTAGAAGGAGAGAGAGACAAATGGAGACATGCAGCACAATGATTCTCACAAAAGTGCTTAGTAAAACTGGCCCTTACATTTTGCTTTGACTTCTGCTGATATTGAAGGTACCACCACAATAAATCTCAACTCTTTAATCCTCCGTGGCAGGTACCTAACTAGACTTTGCAAGAGCAGCTTCTCTTTTTCTTAGAAGAAAACGTGTAAAGCATAATCATCGTACATAGACTGGGTTCTTTTTCCCATAAATGTTTTGAGTGTTACACGTGGGCTTCACAACAATTTGCTTTTGGTCTTGATTTCATTCAGGTTTTTAATGGATGCACAACAATGTCAAAATGGCTTCTGACCTAAACAACTCATCATTCTCCTGGTATGGTTGGAGACCACATGTGGTGACTTAAGAGGCAGTAGTTGCTCGTGGATCTCAGGTATCTTCTCACTCTTCCAACTGAAGGTAACGTTTTACAAACAGAAGATGCTACTGCAAAATTTCAGCCCATACTGAAAAAAACCCCAAGCTGACAGACATGGTAGTGCAGGGACTGCAAAAGCAAAGGGCTAGCTCAGGGCATGTTTGCACTAACCCAGAGGAACTAGATACATTCTCCAGCTCTTTTTTTTAGTCAAGCATAGCCTCGGGTCTGCTGAATCATTCACAACATTCAACAATGGAAAGTTTCTAAAATCTTGCCTTAGTTGAATTTTCACAGTGTGTCTTCCAAAACTACCCATGGCAGTATGGAATATTTATATCTAATCTAATATTTACAGCCCTGTTCTTCAACTGTGCAGCTACTTCCTGGAACAGTGAAAGAGCTTTAAGGGGACTCCCACTCATGGGTGGATCTTGTGATTAATGTGCCAGGCCACCAGTTTAACAGTGAGGCAGTTTGATGCACTGGCATGCGAGTGTCTCTCCTCTCTCTAATATAATTCTGTTAAGTTCAAAGAATACCAAATACAGATGAAAATGGCCCTGACCTTTCCACCAAGCCAGCAGTGTTGTTCCATTTTTGTGCTCTAGTAAGCGGTTCTAACAGTTTGAAGCCCACCTGATTCTAGATACATTTAGTTGTTTTGTTCTGCTAATAGTGTAATTAATTTCATGTGGAACAAAGGCTCCAGGGGAACTGGATGCTCTTCCCCTTGAATAGTGTTCTCAGGATCTGCTCCAAGGTCATTCTTGTCTCTGAATATTTTCTGAACACTTATGTTTCAAATTGGTCCTCCCAGTCTGGCATGTAAATATCTAAATGGTGATGACTGCAGCAGCTCTTATAGAAGTCTTATGGAAGTCCATAGGCCAGATTATTAAAATTCTCTCGAGATGGAGATTCTACTTTATTTGTGAAGTATCATAACTTATTTCAATGATGCTACTCATCAACTGAGGTGTTGTCAGTCAGAATAACAGAATATTGGGTTCTGTACCTTCTAAAAAGGATTCCTGCTTTCAGTAATCTAGCTTCTAATTGATAATGAATATTAAAATGTCTGCATGTGGGCAAAGTATATCCACATGTAAAGATACTAACTTTACACTTTATCTTGTTTACAACTAATATGGTAAAACATCCCTCTGCTTTTTGAATACAATGAACGTACATTAACACAGTCAGTATGTACTGACTGCGTGCTTCATTCAAAGCTTCATTTCCTTTCTTTACTCATGTTGGGTAATCATCATTCATCTTAAATTGTCTATCTTTTATAAGTCCAACTGAGAAGTAAATATTGAGAAAGAGTTGAGAAAGAGTAACCAAGTCTGACTTAAGCACCTGTGTTGATTAATATGGCACATAATCTTGCAGCAAGCACCTCAAAGAAAAAGGAATATGAAATCAATTTGACACATTTATTTCCCATTTCATGCTATATTACATTCATTATTGAAAGTTTGAGTTGGAGATTCCAACTTAAAAGGTATCCTCCTGAGTAAGGAAAAGAAACGGCTACAAATTCTTGGGTTTTTTTTCAACAACAACCCCTAGAACTTGATTTATCTGAAATATAAATAAAGCCCCACTTGGTTTCATGTGCAGACTGAAGGGTGAGCGTAAAAATTTGAGGCTTGTCGTTTGGCTTAGTGCAAATCATCCTAGTTCTGCTGTTTTGAATGAATCAACGCACATCTTCGCTAACCAAGGATCTTGCCTTTAGAAATGGCTGAGTGAAATGGCCTCTACTTCGACAGTATCCATGACTGACTATTCCGTTCATTTGGACTGGATTAAGGTCTAGTGTCTTTCTACTAGACTGCAACAGATACCAGACCCCTAGTGCGTGCTGCTTCCCACCTTTCAATTGCCTCTACTTAGAGATTCAAGCAAAAAATGTCTCTTTCTTTGCCCTTCTACTTCCATTTAGATCTTTGACTTCTGCAGTTGTTGCTAGTCCTCTGCAAAAGGACAAAAATCAGATGGAGTTTACACAGCTGTTTCTGGTTGGAACCTGTCTCTAGTCTTCGATGAGATGGGCTTCTGGATGGCTACTGAGAAAAAATTGTCCCCCTTGCCCCTTTTCCAAAAGTTGCACCTATTGAATCTTTCCATCATTCTAGTTCAGCATTTAAAAAGCAATACATGGTTGTGGAGAAATTTAACCTGATCCCCTTCTGGTTGATCTGGAAACATCAAGATGGTCACCATTTTTCCTCTGTAGGTTTTCTTTAAAGCTAAGGATTTGTTTGATGAAAGTCATTGTTCCCTACCTTCTCATGCGTCTTTTTCAACAAGTGTTTTAGAATTGCAATTCACCTAGCAAAAAATGAGTATTAAGGAGCTTGCGAATTTCCCCTTGCCTCTGCAGGTGTTTTTAGAATGGCAAGCCTTCATTTCTCCAGGAGTATGAACGACTCATATCCAACTTCTACATAGATTTGAGAATATATCTATATTGTGTGGTTCCTCTATGCAGATTTATAAATGGTTGCTACTTTAGGACACAAAACTATTTAATCTTAAGATATTTATCTATGAGCTAAATTAACCTTGTAGAAATTACCTATTTCCTACTTTACTATTGAAGGAAGCCTATAGAACAATGGAGAAAATTATTTCATTTTCTCCTTCTGCTCCATACTATATCGATGAATATTGTATTTACTACTAATATTATACCCTTTTATTGAAAATTCAGGCAGATGGGATGGGAAATAGCATTCACATAGCTCTTTATGAAAGCCTACCTAGTGACTGTAGTGTGTCAGATTTTTGGTATATGAACTCAAATTAACATAGTATCCTGAGGATAGTGACACAATGGCAAATAAGTTCTGTGTATTCAAAATGATCTGTGTACTTTAGGTAATGATACTGAGGCAGACTGAAAAAAGCCCCATGTTTTTCTGCATAAAATTGTTTCGATTTTGCAGGCAGAGATTTTAAAAGAAAGCCATATGACCTTTATTTCAATGTAATTATTTAGTTTCTGGGAAGAGAAAAAACATGCTTGTATTTTGGGGTATTTCTACCTGATTTCTCTCATTTTTCTCTCATGCACAAAAGGAGGGTGAAACTGTGGGGTTCCTAAGTCTGAGGAAGTACCCCATTTCCAGTTGTGAAAAGGATACAGATGTTGTGTGAAAGGATTTTATTCCCTTTGTCTTCTAAGATTTTAAACATATTTTCCTGCATTTTTAAATGACAGAGAATAAAACCTCCATAATAACTGCGGCGTGTGTGTGTGGGTGTGTGTGTTCCTCTTTCTTTTTTTTTTTTTTTTAAACATGTAAAGAAATGTAAGCCCTTGATCTACTTCTCCCTCTTCCAGGGAGCACTTGGACTGATAGCACCTCTCATTCCTCTAGGCCAGTCTTTTTATGAGTGTCCATCACTGCAAACACAATGCACTAGAAGACTAAAAACTTCATGTTTATTACTCATCATAGCTTTGCTTACAGCTGAAACAGTTAATGAATTCACATTAGCAAAACAAGATAAGGCTTTGTCCCACTACCTAGCAGAACAGTTCTTGGTCTCTCAGGTAGTGCTGTAAAGGGCCTATGCCTGTTGTGAATAAGACCTCATCTAAAATCCAGGCTGCTATAAAGGAGGTAGCTAGAAGCATTTGCAGGACACCATAATATCTGGAACTTGTCCACAGAAATGCAATGAAGTGTTTTTAAATACATACGGATCTTCCAAATCTTTGGAAATCTGAGCAGTTCACTTTGAGAATGCCCATAAATTAAATATCTCCCAGACCTGCAAACTGCATCTGTTGCCAAAGTTTAATCCCAAATACAAAAAGTGCAGAAAGAAACTGGCTTATGAAGTGTGCAGGGGTACTCCTCTGTGCAGACAGATCATCTCCTTTTGCAAAATCCCCGATAAATCCCCAACATTTTCAATATGC
The DNA here is from genome assembly GCA_013396915.1 of Stercorarius parasiticus. Classification (NCBI taxonomy): domain Eukaryota; kingdom Metazoa; phylum Chordata; class Aves; order Charadriiformes; family Stercorariidae; genus Stercorarius; species Stercorarius parasiticus. Next base: position 67,439 of record VWZL01001112.1, on the reverse strand, counting down.
AAAATCAATTTGCAGCTGCATAACTGCTACAAAGAGGAATTTCTGCATTGCAAAGAGATGGTTTTCTTGGTGGTATTGCTTTATGTACATCAAGGACTTCACAGGCAATTTGTAATTTCATCCTGCTGGGCTAGACTGGGGATGAGCTACCAGCCTTGGCTCCCTGGAAGTCAAGAGTTGTGAGTTTCTTAAGTTCAGATAAATGATCATCAATGGTGAATTTTCCTAAGAAATACTTACACGCACACGCACAGAGTGTTATCCCTTAAGCTTTCATTTCCTTAGGAAGCCAGGCACACACACACGTGCAGGCACATACAGATAGACATTTTGTAGATTGATTTAAGAATCAGTTTGACAAGTTTACCAAACTACTGGTCCGTGAAGTGCTATTTTCTCCTATTGCACATTTACATAGGCTGCACTGGTAACTGACTTTCGGAACTAAACACGAGGGGATACGTGTGGTTGCTGTCATGCTTTCAACATACGTGTTATTGCAAATCTCTACTTCTCTACATGTTAACCAGACTTGTGGGTTTGGTAGCGCTTTTGCATAACTTCTATTCATGCAGCTGAAAATCTCTTCTCTTCCTGCATAATCAAGTTCTGAACATTAAAATCAAAACTCAGCAAAAAAGGTCAGCATTTAACAATCATCCATTATATAAAATGTCCACATGTTGTTTCCTATTCCCTCCCTAGGTAACTAGGATGGATTTCAGGTACTTTTTGTCTGACAGTTAACACATGTTCATCATATAGTTTGTGTCTGTATTCAAGTATTTTGAATCTCAGCTTGATTGCTTTTATGTGATTTCTTCTGTGTAAGGAAATGAGGGTCAGACTTTTCCATAATTTTCTCAAGAATAAGCTCATTCTTCTGTTGCTGCTGGTATACATGACTATTGGTACTGTGCTGAGGTAGGACTGAGTTAGGCTGTTTGGCTAATGTTTAGTTCCTTGGATCCTTCCAGCAAGTGATATGTGCAATTCCTCAACTATTCAGTAGGATAACATTATGAAATCATATAATTTTTCTTACCAGCTAGCAGATAGAATGACAGCTCTCTCTGTGCTGTGGAATGTCATTGTGGTGGCCTCTCTTACAAGTTTTGTCAGCTTAAGTAAAACAAATACCCTACTCATTTGCCTTAGGTTACAAAATAACAACTAGGCATTTGCTGTTGTTTTAGGGAACCATAATTATTATCAATTACTAAGTATGTAAACGTATTTTGTATACTCAATGGATTTAGACCTATTTTCATTCCAGTCTAATTAGAAAGCTACATGGTAATCTCCAGCCTCAGGCTTTTCCTACCCATCCTTGACTGGCTGCCTAAGTTATCCCTTCAAAATAAACAAAGACTTGCCACATCCACAGCACAGCTCCAAAAGGAGGCCCCATACACAGTGGCACAACATTAAGAAATTACTTTTTTTTAACAGTTCCCTTTTATTTTGCTTTGCAAAATTGTCTACTAACTATGGGCTTCAATGGGAAGATTTAACTTTGAAATTAAATTTCAGTATTTCTAGACCAAGTTAATATTTTCTTTCATACATGATGGGAGAGGAGGAAAACAAATTTGAAGCAAGATTAGTTAGTTGACTATAAGAAAAAAATAATAAATACTGGGAGTATAAAGTACTGAAGCAGGTATCTGAACGAGGTTATAGGCTCTCCTTTCTCAAACGCTTTCCAGACCACATTAGATAAACACATACTGGAGTTAGCCTAGGAATATCTGACCCTGCCTCTGGGCAAAAAATGGTATTAGATGACCTCATGAGGTCTCTTTCAGCCCTAGTTTTCTAAGATTAAATTCAATTAGACAGGAGGCTGAGCTGTGCAAGTCGCTGACCTTAATCCACTACCGCGAGAAATCAGGGTGCCCACCGTGTGCCCTGAAAGTTAAGAGCACAGTTTGACAACTGTGCTGCTGTAGGAGGCGGTAGACGTGGAGATGAGAGGACACTGTCAGTAAATCCCCAAGATGGAGGCTGTGAGCAGCACCAGTCGCAGTGGGTCACTCCCCTGGCCATGTATTTGAGGAAGAGTTCAAAGGGAGTTAACCCACTCTTCCTAGGGAAGATGAAGAACTGGCTGAAAAAAGAGGGGTCCTAGGGTTTGGGTCTCTGACTCCCTTCTGGGACTTGGTGGGTGTCTCTGATGTAATTGAATGTTTGCTGGAAGGCAGCTTGGTGCCCATCTTCCAGGTGACCATCCAACTTGCTGGGTTACCGATCTACCATTTCACTTTCTGCTTTGCGTTATCTCCGTCCCAGTTTAGGTGTGGAAGCAGAGTGAAATAAGCGCATATAGTGAGTCAGTGGGAGGACCACTCCAGGATAATGTGCAACATAGTGGCTAAGGCTGCCTGAGTTTTGGAAACCAGCGTCAAGCTCCTGTTTCACATATGGCGTAGAAAGGTTTGAACTCTCGCTTCTGGTGTCCCAGAAATCAGCTTTAGACAATGAGTCTCTTGATAAAAGAGAGGCATAGTCCTCATAGCCTTCTCTTGGGTGTGGATTTTGGGTGGTTGTTATGAACAAGCCTGCTGTAGGACCAGTATTTAGGATGCATTAGGTACAAAGCAGTTTGGAGCTGAATGAAAGAGAAAATTGGGTTCAGTGTCTCCAGGCTGAGGTCTGAGTTCTCAGGGTGCAAACCACAGGCTTTGTGCAGAACATGGCAATTAGGCACCCAAACTACCCACACAAATCTCATCCCATCAAACCGTGGTGTGTGTCTATTTATGTTTGTTTATATTTGGATTGTTTGTTTGTTTGTATTTATATTGTTTGTATTTATGTTTTAGAGGGAGATGCAAACAAACCTCCTTACTGAAAGAAAATAGCACATTGCACAAGCAACATTTCTGTCAGGAAGAAGAAGAGGCCCCATGGGATGGAGGATGGTCACACCACTGATGTGCAACCAGGAGGTGTTTGATACCACAGTGATGATGTTTCCATGAGAATTTGGGTAGTTTAGAACAGAAGTTTCAAGCTTCAGCAAAGGGCAAGTGGGCGGATATATCCTCATGTTCACTGTTTTGTGCGTGACAGCACATGTATTTTACTTGCAGGATGGATATGCAAGGTTAGGTAGCCCGACTCTGGCAAACAATCAGACTCTATTTCTCTGTATCATGTTAATATTTCCACCCTGGGACATACAGTGGCTTTAGGACCTCAGGAAGAACTGTTTGTGCAAATTACCAAGCAAATCAATGGTATGTGCATTCCAAGCACTCATAACTCAGGCAGAAAAAAAAAATAATCATCAAGTTGCTCAAAGGAGCTTGTTTAGGGTGGCAATTTCCTTGCCATATTTCATCTCTCTGTCTCCAGCTATTCAGGCTGTCTAAAATAAATCACTGTCTTTTTTTTCTTCATTTTTTTTCCTGAACAATGAGGGAAGTGTGATCAGTTTGTTTGTCCTAACTCTTTTTTTTTTTTTTTTAATTCTCCTTTTCCATAAAACTGAACAAAACCTGTGACTGTTTCTGCTGACAACTCTACCATAAGACCTAAACATGCAAAAACTTTCAACGGGCTTAAAGTAGTATTTTAACCAGGAGAAGTCAAAATAGCTTAGCTGTTTTACCCACCACTGGAATGTAATGCAAGCTATGTACACAAACCAGGCCTCACATATTAAAAAACATCAATAAGAAGTGAGATGCATTCCCCCTGTTAGATGCTACGTATTTCATCCTACGTTGGAAGGATGCTGAGTCCAGACTCCCGTTAGGTGGCCTCATCCCAGACAGTGGGAGTCCATACAAAATCACAACCAGTTGTGGGTCTTTTTTTGCCAAAGCTGAATATATTTCCCTTTGAAGTACTGTTAGTGAGGAGCATGTTTTATTATGCATGGCGTTAACACCAGTTCAAAATTTTAACTCCTTTTTCATATTAAAATAAGAAATTGTGTCCATGAGAGCTTGAGACTGGCTTTTTAACTACAAGCTGCGACTTTTTTTCTCAAATGAAATAAAGGCACTGCTTGGGAGCAGAAGACCAAAAGGATGTTTCTAAGCTAAAAGGCAGGCAGAATAAGCTTGGCTTGTCACCAAGTTGCACTGAATTTGACAAATGAAATTTCATTAGAAGTGCAGGGGCAGTTGTGAAACTGCCAGTAAATAACTGTCTCCCCAGAGTCTCACACTTTTTCCAGAGTCTGTTTTCTCTTCGGACTTCATTCTGCCAGGGACAATATTTTAAAAGCAAAAACCAGAGCTAAGTGTCAGACTTAGAAGTTAGTAGATAATAAAGGTCAAACGTATTTTTTCCAGGAGCTACTGGAATTTATGCCATTATTTTATCTTTTCTTTCTCCCTTGTGCTTTCTCTCACAGTTTTTGCCACTAATGGGTCGAAGCCAAGGCCATGAATCTAGACAAATTTGGGGATGGTTCCAGAGCTAAATTGTGTAGCTGACCATTTTCTCTCCAATGACCTGAAGCAAAACCCAAGCCCCATGCCCATGACTGTGCTCTGAAATTCTTGGAGCTGTTTCAGACCTGGATCTGAACTTCATGGCTGATGACCCTCTCTACTCATCATCCTTCAGTAATTCAAAGTATAAATTAAATGCACATCATCATTCATCCCACCAAACCACATCTGTGCATGAAGCTACTTTTGCTCTCTCAGGGCATTACAAAACCATGAAGTATCTCTCCTCCTGGTTGTTACTGAGCAAATAAAAAAGGTTCTTTGTCTTGTTTCTTGCTGCTTCTGTAAGGAAGGCTTTCTACTCTCTCTGGCTTGGGGATGTAAGACGATTCCATTTCCAAACAGGAGGCTCTATCATGACAGTTTGTATTTTCTGTAAGGCTTAGCTATTGAATTTACTCTTCTGTATCACCCCTCACTGCTGCTCAGCTGGAATGTGGGCTGGAGTGGCCCTGACAGTGCAGCTTCTTTTGCTCTGCAGCCAAGGTGGGAAGTACAGTGATGATCTGAAGCATGGGAACGCAGCTTTCCTGCACGGATGATGTCACTTGTGATTGACTGAGACTGGCTCAAGGGAGCACCCAAGCACTTTTCACAGGAGGCTCCCCCCTCAGTGATGCAGTCTGTATCTCATCTTACAAATGGGACTCTGAAGGACACCTACTTCTGAAAACGCATATATCTGCATCTGCATCTCTTTGTTGTTAGATGCAATTTTGATCGTGTGTAGAGATGTTTTGTAAGCGCACTCTTTCCTTCCTGCAGGCAAGCAAAGAGCTAGCTTTTCTTGGTAGCAGATAAAATCAGGCGTATAAAACACCTTCTGAAGTGCACAGCCATGTCTCCAAATGGACAAGAGGTGGAAAAGGAGGTGCCCTCAGACTCATTCTCTAGTTTTCTTTTGAAAAACTTGAGAACGTGTTTTGGGCAAAATTCCTAACTGCTGCCATCAAAAGGGCAGGTATGAATTTTGGTTGATAATGTAATTTGCTGGGAGACAAGTCCTGCGTATCACATGCTTCGTCTGATAATATCAGCAGGACTTTTCTACCTTCCCTCATCAGGCCATGTTCCACCCTTCACTGATGTAAATGGAAGTCATTACAATGATAGTTTATGGGAAGAGGATTTAGATTATAGAGAGAATAGAGCCCCAGTTTTTGCTCCTCCAAGTTTCCTAAAGCCATAAATGCTTGCAGAACTAATATGAAGAGCTTATTTCCAGTGTAGATGAAGTTGGAGGACTCAGTTTCTTGGTGTAACTTCTGTTTTCTAGAACATTAATTAGAACTTTCAAAAATCACTGATATCCCAGATGTCTTGCCACTGCTCTTAGTAGAAGGCAATCCTAGATAACCTTCCACAGATCCCTTTTAATTAGTCTCTTTCCCAGAGTGTGCCATGACAGCAGATTATTAATACGTTAATCTTACAGTATTCGCAGCTGATCGTTTTTCTTTCTTTACAGATGGAATTTTATTTTGAGGCCCCATGAAGTTTTCGGTCACGATCATCTACTGTAAAATCTATTCTCATCCTCAGAGAGTCTAGTCACATTTTGGGGAGGGCGGAGGGAGGATGTTCTAAAATAAAATCTTGCAGATGATATTGCACAAAACACCACACACAATTGCACACAACAACATACACAATGCTGCCAGCAGTCCGAAATCTGAATTTACAAGTTGATTGTAATGCTATTGAACAAGCTAACAAATTGCATACCANCTGTCTCATGAAATCTGAATTTACAAGTTGATTGTAATGCTATTGAACAAGCTAACAAATTGCATACCATTGTACAAGCTCACACAGGAGAAGCTCACACATTCATTAATGGTACCAAATTGTGTAGATTGTGACATCAGATATACTTTTTAGTCTTGAGAAATAAGAATTTGTTTAGGCTGCTTATTATTGAAAAATAATACAAAGTGGTCCACATGAGAAAAAGTTCCCATTATGGCACTTGATATTCACCATTGTCCTGAATAGAAAATAGCCATGTTGAAAGGAAAATCTGCGGGGTTTAGTTAGGCTAAATAGATTTGCTGGAAAACATGTCCTGTGTATCACCTACTGCAAATTTAATCTGAATTTGGGTCATCAATCAAATGTTAGACCGAAACGTAACATAATATTAGGGAGGGTCAGCAGAACATTGAGCTTTGTATTTAAAATATTACAATCTATGTCAGGCATTAACTACAGCTGCTAGATACGGCAGTATGGAAAGCTCCCTGAAAACATTTTCCCTGAAACTTTCTGTTTGAGGAAAAAAGGTAAAGAAATAGAAAAGTGCACTTTTGCCACCTCCAGGCTTCATGGATGATCATGGGGAGCAAGGATGGCAAGGTTCAGGGTAGCGGCTGCTCACATGGACCATGGGGAGTCTGGAAGGAGGATCTATCAGTCGGGTTTGTCTGTCCCAGTGGTAATCTGGGTACCAGCAGGTATTTGATGGCTTTATGGTAGGCGTGGGTTAGAAGCCACTGGGAAGAGCTATAAATTTTCAGACGTGGGGCATGAACTGACCTGTGACAGATGCAGGTTAGGGACAGGCTTCCCCTTTGGGGAAACTGCTGTGTTATTTGTGTTTTAGCAAGGCAGCTGGTTTTACATCAAAACTAGCGCATGGATTAGATGGACAGTTAGTTGTATCAAATAGGGTGGTTCCTGGGTAATCCAGCTGTCAGGCTGGGTAGGGAAGCTCTGTCAGATGGTGAAAGCACACTGTAAAAGCGATCTGCCAGTAACTTCTTACACTGGCTGTACATATGCCATACAGTTAAATGCTGAGACTCAGGTCCTAGAAGACCCTACCAGTACCGTAATTTACTAAAGTCCTTGTAAACAGAGGGTATGCTGAACCTTGGAGAATGGGAACCTGGAGCACCTGTCTTTTGAGTAGAAAAGGAGAAAAGCCAGAGAACAGGGAAATTTGATGGCAAAAAAATCTGAGAGACAAGCTTCAGAGAAGACTATTTTGCACTGTTTCCCACTACGTTCTGGGAGCCAGTAAAGATTTCTGAAGATATTTGCACCCACTGCTTGTTTTAATTTGCTCGGTCTCATTTTTAATAGGCACCAGATGAAAATTTTGAGTGGGATCTTGCATGCATTTCAGTATAAATGCAGAAAGACGGGCCTGACAGGGTTTGAGCTTGCATCCTGGTTATTGCAGACGTAGTTCCATGGCCCTGGTCTGGCACTGCATAGGGGGAGCAGCAAGATCCAGCCAAATTAAACTTTGCTGGTTGGGGCTATCTTTTGAGTTTCACTTGAAAGACATAAAGGCCATTTAGGTTCCTTTTTGCTCATCTCTCTTCAAGGCTACTGACGTCTTCTGTTGAAAGCAAGTAATGATGGCCTGTGGTAGATAGCTTTTCTATTATGAGATAGTTAAAGCACGTCAGCAATCTTTGGCTGATAGCAGACAAACCAAACTCCTCTCATGTTCCCTCACACAGAGCCTTTAAGTCTTGCTGACATGCCTGGAGTTGAAAAAACCAATGATGAGCTGTTATAATAGCTTGTAAACACAGAGTGTGGCCCCACCTTGCAGTGTCTGCAGCCTGAGGGAGCAAATCTGCCAACCTATACCTGCCCTAAAGTGCCAGGAAACAAATCATTAGTAATAATACACAATGGCTGTTCTGCATCTGCAATCAATTTCTGTTTAACTAATGATGTTAAGTAGAAAATAGCCACAGAGAGCTCTTATTAGGTCCTTGAATAAACAATGGCTGTAGCTCAAATGTTTCATTAACTGGGATGGAAGTGGCCATCATTTCCCTTTCCAGGTGTGAGCAGCAGCTAAGGCTTGCATAGCTGTGGGCAGGCACCAATGGCCCATGTTGCTGCTATTACTCTTTGCTTGTGTGAGGGAAGGAAATGCACCTCTGCTTCACGGCCTGGACAGCTATAGTGCACCCATAACAGCGAGGCAAGATCTGCAGCCCCGGTGGAAAGAGTAAGTCTTTCTGCTAGTTGCAAATGGCTTTGGGCTTAACCATGAAAAAAGTCAACAAGGGTCTGGGAGAAGTTCTGGGTGTTTGGGTGAAAATTCCGGTGCTGGGGCTGTGTCTAAGCTGTCAATCAGAGAGCCCGAGACCAACCACCTTACATGTTTTCTATCTCACCTTGAGCAGGGTTGGGGTGCAACTGCTGGTGACATTGCAGTCCCCTTGAGCAGGCCAGCTGCACACAGTCAAGATGTTTTTTCAGGCTTAATAGCAGAGAGAGGCTCAAGATGCAATGCTGGGATTGGGGTCCAGTGCAGCAGTTGTCAAAAGCTGCAGGTGATGATATGACTTTGATTTGACTGACCAAAAGCCATATGTAGGTAATACCTCTCAACTTTTCTAGGCTTAAGGTTATTTTTTTTATACCATCTATAAACTACAAAACCCAGCTTTCTTAAAGTGGAAATTCTGTGCTATATATGCACACAGGGCTTGGCTGTTCTCTCACAACAAAATGCCATGCCAAATAAATAATCATGAGCGTAAGGAAATGTCATGAATGAGAGAAGAGAGAAAAAGAATAGAATGAAATAAGGCTCCCTAAAATTATTCTGGGAAATGAGCAGACATTATGAGCAAGTAAAGACATTATCATTTCTAGGCAGACTGGTAAATCTATGTTCTTTAATGGCATTCTAATGCTGCTGATAAGAAATGCATGTATTTGTGGGACTTAAGTAGATGCTAGATCCTCTTGCTTTAGAATTAAAGCAAACAAAGCTTTAAGGTATTTTCAGAGAGCTCCTTCACTTCTAGCCTGCTCTTTGTTAGTTTTTTTTTAAAAAAAAAAAACAACCAACACCCAAAACAGGATTCCTAGAGGTAAATATTTATGTTCATTTGGGGCAACCCAAAGCTTTTCATTTGTTTTTGTTTTGAAAGGCAAATGTTTACCCTGAGTCTGAGCCTAGCCTGCAGGTGTTGTGGCTGGTCCTATTAACCTGCACGGGCCTGCTTACACAGGCAGGAGGCTTCCAGGGTGGCCTGCCTCATTGCACTCAGCTTGGCTTCTTTCTTTGCTGGGTGTGTTATAGATCGGTCTTTCTGGTGAAAATCTGAGTATTTCTGGCTTGGATTAGGTTAGAGAAACTGTGAGAGGAAGGGGGTTTGTTTTCTTGTTTTCCCTTTGTGCTATTCAGTGCTAATGGCTTCAGCCAGATCAAAATCGAGAAAAGCAAAAGGGATTTCTCCCTGACTTCCCTCCAGTGTCTAACTGCCTCTGGCCCTGAAAAAGTTGGGTATGAGCATTAAATATAAGCACTGATGTATCTGTGTTTAGCTTGCTCTTCTGGGTCCCACCTTCTCCAACAGAATAGTAACAGTGATAATGTGTTTTAGTAGTGGTTTATGTAAAATGGTGGTCCAAAGAATGCTATGTATCGCTACAGAGAGTGTTTACTTTGGCTGCTTCTAACATGTAACTGCTGCTTACGTGAATCCTAGTGATCCATACACACACTGTGGTAACCCTACACAACAGTGAAGCATAACAACTAGAGACTGTCTTTAACTGAACAAGGTAATATTAAACACTTGTATGAGGAGTCATGGAAGCTGGAACAGCCCAGCCCTTAAACACCTGGTTACTTAACAGATGATGAACATGGTATCTGAGTCCCCGGGCTCTCCCTTCTGCACTCATCCTTGTAACTCAGTGATACCGTCTCTGTTTGGTCAAGGATGCGATAATCCATAATCCAAAATTCAGCTAAATGTCTCCTTCAGCTGTATCTCTGGTTCTCGTTACTCTCCAGTAGGATAGAGCTTGAGATGTGCCTCACTTGCACTTTGTCGTACTTGGAAAGGAAAGAGGACTAAGCTGGCTTTAAACTTGTACCTGGCTGCAGTCTAGGAGTTACTGGGTTGGATGCAGGTGTAAAACAGAGCAGGCTCAGGCTTTTTTCCACACTTAGTTTTGTCTGCCAGCATGTCATCGGGACTGCTCTATCAATCACATGAGGATTGTCAGGGGATGGACTTCCCACTTACGAGTTTTCCCTGAGGTCTTACTCCTGCACTGAAGAACAGCAAATGCAGGAGCTGCTCCCAAGGCCAGGCTTCCTTAAAGGATTCCTTTAGATAAAGAGTGGACAATGTGTGTTGATGAACTACTTGCGCAGCAGATGAGGAAAAAAAATGGAAAGCATATAAAATGCCCTATCCCCACTAGAAGTTTGAATGTTTTCTGCTTCTGCTTCTAATCCAGTCTGAAGATTTTTTTCTTTAAAAAAAAAATAAAATTAAAAAATCCAAGCACTTGGTATTTTTCTTCAAGTTCCATTATGATGTACTCTGTTTTTCTTACTGCTTCACTGGACACTAAACCCAAATTTCTCCATGGTAGTTTTTAATGACCTAAAGCTCTGTCCACAACACTTCTGTAATTGGGTGTATTTCAGGCAATTGCTACTTCAGGCCTTCGCTGTCCTGTATTTCAGTGGAAAGGAAAATAAGCAATCAGTGTCAACTGGAGGTAGAGGTTATAGATGGAAAACTATGGCTGCATGAATGAAAGTATTATTCATGGAGTGAGATGTAATCCCCAAAATCCAGGCTGGGAGAACTGCTGTGCAGCTGAGGCCACTTTTAAAACTTATAGGGCAACTTGCTTTCCTTGTAAACTAAGGAATCGGGTATAAATACGTTTTACTGCACCTTTAAAGTACAAAACAAAACAGATGCTTGAAAGGTACTGTGCTCTCTTGTCAGCTCTCGCCCTCTTTATGTGGACTTCTTCCAGCCCTCCCAGTCTTCCTTTGTGGGTTTTAATACAGTTATTAATCCCAGTTTTCCTCCCTCTTTGGCAAGGGGCCTTTCTCCTTGCCAGTCTTTGGTCAGACAATACTACTGACGCCTGATTCAGAACGTGCTGATGATGCCAAATCTGCGATTTTGGGTGCCCTAACAATTAGGCAGGGCGCATATGTTCAGCTGAAAGCCAACAATCTTGTGCAGGAGGTCAGAGGGTGGGGATGACTCGCTGGACAAGTGTCACAGAGCAGCTCAGTTTACTGTAGTGCAAAGCGTCAGGTGATACGCAGCAAAAATCCCCGATGGTACCTTGGGAGAAGAGGACATCCTCAGGAAGGGCATGTTGTGCTGCAGCTGCCTGCACAAACCAGGTGGGTCAGCTTTGTTGTCTGAACTGCAGAAGCAGATAAAGCACTGAAGGCTGAGTTAAAAAAAAAAACAAACGAACAACTGTCTCTAAACAAAAAATACTTGAATGCTGGAATTCTTGCAAAATGTGGGAGCTGGCAGGGCACTGTAGAAACCGGCATGTATTCTGAGTCTTGTGCTCCAGAAAATGTACTGTGAGCTGGCAGTGCTGGAGAGTGGAAGGCTAAAATATTAATGCTTTGTGCTTTAAGGTGCTGCACATCAAGAAGGAGGTACTTGATTCAAATATAACTTGCTTGGGGGCCGTCTGAGCCTGCAGACTTGTTTCAGCTTGTTACTAACTGCTGTGCCTTGTTTCTGCCATCTACCTCCAAGTGAGCAGCGAAGAGGACAATTTAATTTAGTTATGCAGCATCCCTGAATCCAGGCATGGGCATGGCTTTGCAAATGGGTTGGGTTGTGCACAGAGGGCAAAATGTTGCCCTTGCCCCATTACCATGGAAGCACTAAGATGCTTCGTCAGAGCTTAGTCAGCTGTTGTTCAGAAGGTGCTAGTGTTAGGTACACTGACACTAACTAGTTATATTTCTCAGGGCAGGAAGGCTCAAATTTATCCTGTCTGTGGTAACTGAGATGCTGAGAGCTAGGTATCTCCAGGGCCTATTGAGTCTAATACCAGCTTCTATTTGCCCGTGGGGAGAACAACTGAGGCTAGTTGTCTTTGTTAGGTGAGGTGGCTGCTAACATCCCAGGTCCTTGAGTGCAGGGCTGGCTGGAGAAATAAAACACTGTGTTGCTTGCAAGATAGCCAAAGATCTCTGCTTCCTTCTGTAAATCCCAAATATGGAGTTGGGGACGTCTGCATGGGCAGGCACTGGGTTACCCTGTCTCCATTGACTAAGTGGGGCTGGAGTGATGCTTCTCCTCTCTTTGGTGGGCCACAGAATGTGTACTTCACCTCTGCCAGGCAGTGCTGCAAGGCAGAGACCTCCCTTCTCTCTTCTAACTGGGCAGTTTGGCCCAAGCGCAGGGCATTTTGTGTTTGGACTTTGGTCAGTTCCTAAGAGTAAGAAAAAAGCTGTATCTGAATCCTGCTGTCTCTTCCCAGGCACGCTCCAGGTGTACACAAGCATAGGTTTCTTATTTGACCTCAATTTATACTTTCCTGGGAGAAATGAGGAGAGTCTGCAGCTAAGAGTCATGACTGGAAGAAAACAAAGTATGCCACAAGCATCTATCTTACTTGTCTTAGTAACAGGAGAGAAGGGAAAGTTTCTGCTTAATAGAAGGGAGAAAGTGAGTGGAGCTAAAACTTTGCTAAACGTAGGGTGTCACTTGCTACCATCTTTCAACTCCTGCTTACTCCTTGTGATTTGGCAACGCTCCATTCTGCCTGCACAATTTCTTCAGTGTGACTAGGCTTTGCAAAAACCTCCTTAATCCAACACAGAAAGGTTTTAAACAACGGCATCCAGCATGGTCCTGTTTCACTTGATTTAAATGAGAAAGTTAAATCTCAGTCTAGACGGAGTGCTCTCTAGCTCCTGTGAATTTTGCACCTGGTGAGATGCACCATCTACGAGTATGTTTCTCATTTTCCAGACGAGCCCGGGGGATCTGCACGCCCCCCCCCCCAATAAAATTCCTATCATCTGTGCTAAATTGCCTTTTAGCCCTCATTTATACCTCAATAAAACATCATGAGAAGGAGAAAATGTTTAATTGTATAACTGACGTGACTTATGCAAGACACATTTTTGGTGGTTATTTATGCATTTATCTTCTTTTAAATGGGTCTAAAGACCCATGACTTTGATTTACAGTGGGAACAGTAAAGGGTGAGGAAAATAAATGTGGTGAAGGACAAGGACTAAACCTTAAGCTAGTGTGGCGTCTGGAAAAGGACCTCTGTTAAGAGGATCACTGAAAAATATGAAAAGGTGCAGGCTGGGTTTGAGATCTTAAGGGGTCCTAAGAAAAACTGAGATTCCTCCTGTCTCCTAACAAACGAAGCCAGAAAACAGCCTCAAGTTTGGTTCTGTTTGATGTTTAAAGTTGGAAAAAGTTTCTTCTCTTGAAGCAGTAACAAGTGAAGAAATCTTCTTTTATGTTGCCTATGAAATCATTGATTCTGAATTCGTTTGATTTGTTTCACACACACCCCTTTCAAAATTGTGCTCTGTGTGTGTTTTTGTTTGGTTTTTTTTTAAAATAGTTTTCTCAAGGGTGAATATGACCAAGAGACAGGTATGCAACTCTGTCTTCAGGTTTCTGCTGCAAGGTTTCTACTGGCAACCTTGTTCTACTGATGACAGGCACCCTGGCAGCACCTTAAACAAGTGTTCAAGCAGCACATCCTAGATAAGAAGACTCCAGGATAATTAGAAATGGGTTCATTACTGGGAGGCTGGTATGATTTAATTAATTACATCATAAATGTGCTTCTTATCTTTTCTATCGCCTTTGTAAGGATGTAGATTCTAAGCCTGTTCTTGGGGGGTGAAAGCTAAGGAGCAAAGCTAAGCTTGTTGTTCAGCTCCAATTTGGTCTCATTACTGAAAAAATGTTTACTATGGCATGGAGTTAGTGTTGACATGTGCTTTGTTCTGTATGACGTGAGTTTTGCCTCAAGGGCCATCTAGACTTCAAACACTAGAGAGTAGGTGTGTGGTAATGCAAGGGCATGCCTATATATTTGCATATTAGCTGGGCTGATAGGGAGAATACTTCATAAATAGGTAGGTCAGCAGCATGCTTATTTCTGTGTCTTTCACTGTCTCAGCCTACTTGTGTTACCTGTGGTGGTGTCCGCTGCATGGTAACTCGGCCGCTATGGTGCTGCAGACCAGCACACAGGGAGTGTGAAGTTGGGAACTTGTGAAGCCTTCAGAGTGGTGGGGGTACAAGGCCTCCTAAAATGTCTTAGACTGCCCATAGGAGATGCTGAATTCTTCCTGTTGACATCTATATGTATCCCTTAAATACGAGAAGTGATCAGCACAACCTTCAAAAGTTTTCCTCTAATGGAGAGATACATTAAGTTGCTCACGTCTTCGTACCTAAACACTGTACCACAATGGGCTGTATGAATCCCCTAAGACAACATTTACTAGAGACATGCCTCGTCCTTCTTCACCAACGAAAATCCTCCTAGCAATGTGGTCAGTAAAGATGCATTTACTACCAAGACTTGAACGATTACCCCTGCCCAGGTTACCAGCTCTCGCTAGCTTTTGCATGAAGACTGTTTGCAACCAAGCCTAACAAGGAGTGCTCTGCCTGACCTCTGAACAACGTGGGTGTTTGGTCAGCCTCTGAGAAAGAGATTATTTTCTTGCTGAACTTCATGAAAAGAACGGCAGTTACGCTTCTATTAAAATGGCTTTTGACTTTGTAACAAGTGAAACTTACCATTATCCAGTGTTTTGGGCTTCCACCTACGATATGTTAATCGAAGGAACACAGGAGCTTTGTGTGTCGATGATAGTTATCTCCATAGGAAATCCAGCATTGTGGTTCCACCAGCTGTTTTTTTGCCTTTCCCAGATGTAGGACTTCTTTTCACTTGCAGGATTTCCTTGTTCCAAATATTTCTTCATAGACCCAAGCACTTTTTTTTCCCCTCCTCTGAAAGAAAAGGTCAATGAAACAGAGATGAACAAAGGAGGAAAATGTCTTTCCATTTTCTTACCGTCCTGCCAATTCAAACAGTTCTGCGCTGCGCAGGGTTTCCCTGCACGCCTCTCCAGATGATGCACAAGACTGACCTCAGGGAAAAACTGATTCTCTATAAAATGATTAAATAACTTTGCCACTGTCAGCGATATGCGTGTTTTAATCAGCGGCATGACGTTTTTTTATATCCCTGTTAAAGGCTAAGGAATTTTGGCAGATATCATAAACTGATGCATGCTGCATGGCCTTACTTTACTGCTCCCAATGCATTTATCAGGAAGGCAGATATCCAGAGTTGTTCAATAGCTCTGGAATGCTTATTCCAGCAGTTCCTTCAATTGCAAATCTGCAGCCTCATGTTGCAGCAGCTTTGTGGTGGAGAATGAAAATGTCAAACAGACCTCATCTAGGGTAAAATAAGCTACTTCATGGACTTCACTGAACAAGCTTTGAGATAAATGCAGCCAGTAAACCAGAGCACAACCAATACAGAATTGTGGAGTGAAAAGATAATATTTTATGAGTTTGAATAGCTTAGCCTTTTTAAAAATATTTTTGTTGCTTTTCATATTGGGATAGTGCCTAGAGCCAGACCACCATATGGATTATGCAAACATAAAACAAAGGGTTGATCTCTGTACTGGAGATCATTAATCTAGCTTTAAAATGATCAGTCATGCTTTCAGAGGTCACTTTGGTTTGTTTTTTAAACTTGCTTGTTGTCTTGAGTAACCCAAACATAATACTGCTGAGGCCCTCCCCTGATTCTGATAAGGGACACAAAAACTGCTATTGTGCATGGAATTTGCCTCCTAAGCATTCAGGTATATAGGTGACTGTCTGCTGATAACCAGTTCCTCCATGTGAATTTCCTGAGACACTTCAAGTTTCAAAGACAGACCTGAACCGTATGGGAAAAAAAACACAACCAAACCAACAAAAAACCACAACTAAAAATGCAACCCATGAGAGTTGTCAGGAAATAGCTGAGCAAGCTTGTGAGAAAACTGTGAGTTAAAGGACTATGCGAAGAGTTTATGCCACGTGTGGAGGGTGTGAAGTTTTAGATGGGCTCAGGGTATGGCTACAGTGAGCCATAACGTAATCCTTCTAGCATGCGACACGCAGGATGAGCTAGAGGTTGAGTAGAGTTACTTGGCTTTGGGATCTTTTCCATTTGCCAGGAGAATCAATCTGAAGGAAACCTTGGAAACAGAGCACACTTACTTTTTTTTGAAGAGCTCAGTAACTTTCGCTATTTCTACTTCCAAATCCAGAAAAGTCGTTGTCAGAAATGACTCTGTTTCTCTTGACTTGTCAGGGGGGTCTGAGGTATGGCAGTGGCTCCTGAACTTCAAAATGCTTTCACTATCCTTTGCTAGTATGTGGAGAACCCAGGAGGCATGACTTCCCCCCTACCCCCAAATTCTCCTAGACAACTTTAATGCCTTGTCCAAAAATTACGGAGGATACAACTGCATGAAACGTGGCAGAAATGACTGCTGCCTTAAAATATGCTCACATCATGGTACAAACACCTACCCCCGCTCCCAACCAAAACAGATTTATAACAAAGGCACTGAGTAAGCTGTAGGGTCCTTCAGCTGACAGCGAGACTGCTGGTAAAGGTTGCACAGCAGTCTCCTTTCTCTGCTCTCAACAAATGAGGAAAACTGATGTCCTGGCAAGGACTTCTCCTGTCTGTCTGGGTCTTAAGCACAGAAGCAGCGCTTCCCAGGGAAGAAAAAGAAATTATACTTTTGTGTGCAAATAGCAGCCAGCTGCTGGTTGTGTTTTTTGTTGTTTATTCCCCCCGACTTTTAAAATGTGTTCAACATGTTGAACCCTATTTCTCATCATTCATCCAACAGGCAGAGGATTTAAAGAACAGGATCAAAAATTTCCCTGTATGTCAAATACAGCAAGTGTCCTGAGGGGTGAAGGGGCCAGAGGTGACCTGTTGTGCCAAGCCAGTGTTTTAGCTCGATATGCACCTAGAACTGTGATCAGACATTGCGCTAAAGAGTTTGGCCAGGTGGGAGACAATTTCAGGGGGACTCTTCATGACAGCAGTATGTGCTGCCTCAGTGCGGGACTGCTGGTGTTGGCCTTAGTTCATCTCTCTGAACTCTGTTTTGTAGAAGCTTTAGCAATCGTTTTTGCTCTCCTCTTCCTCGTCTCCAGCCCCTGTGGTGTGAGCCACGTGCCCCTTGTGGTCCTTCCTCTCAGAGTGGAGGGCAGGAATGTTATTTCCCTCTCTGTCTTGCTGCCAGGCCAACTTTTCTTCGGCAAAGTGCGACCTTGAGGAAGGGCAGTTTGTGCCTGCCTTGTCTCCCATCAGGGGAGCAACAGGGTCAAACAGCTCGTGTCGGATTCCTTGTTCCTGCTGAACGTTCATCTCTCCTGTCACATGGGAGGTGTGCTGACACTCTGCTTGGGTTTGTCTAGGCGTGGGGAATCCTACAGGCATAGCTGTAGTGTGCAGTTATACCATTGCAGTAATGCCAGCGTCAATTCTTTTGCTTGTGGATCAAGAGTGTAGTTCAGGCTGTTTTAGCTATTTCCGAAGCGATAACTCTTGAGTATGGCAGAACAGGCAAAGTATTTATTTGATCCAAGCAATGTCCCTCCTTTCCCAAGACGCGTTACTGACTTGTTGGTACATACTCAGACCAGGAAGGACTATATAGCTGGGAGGAGTTGCTACCTGAGGGATCCGTACAACAGAGAAAAGCAGGATGGCCTTTTGCTAAGGGCATCAAGTAAGAGTCTGAAGTCTGCTGGCATGTTATACCATCTGTTGGTATGGGGATTTTTTCCACTGCTGAAGAGTAAGGCATGAAACCTGCCTATGAAGTGCTTGCAGCATTCCCCCCTCTTGCTTGCTTAAGAGAATCTCGAAGGGAGTTGAATTACTTGCTTTCATGTTAGGCAGCAATAACCTTGTGCTAAATCCCGTGAACCAAAGGCTGCGGGATACTTGAGCTTTCAGCCAGCACTTGACTTCATAGCTGAGGCAACCGAATAGCACTCCAGACATAAAACAGGGTTTCTCAAATGAGTGCTTTGGGATTCTTACCCTTACATTTCAATTAATACATTCATTCCTGTAGCACAGTCTGAGGCATGCAGAAAACATTTGCTTTGCCAAATGGTACCAAGAGCAAAATTACCCTTCTATGATCCATGTGGTTTACCAGGGTAAATTAGAGTACTAAAAAATGATGGAAAGACAGATCCAATTAAAATCCTTTTTTAAATAAAAACACGAAAGAAATCCTTGTCAGCTGTGTTTAAGGAAGAAAGGCAAACATAAAGTCTTAAGCTCCCCTCCTCTAAAGAAGGACAAGGTTGTACTGAAAGGGCTAACTGCTGCTCCATATACTGCATGATTTTACTTTGTACCCTTTCATAGCTCTGAGGAAAAAAAATAAGGTACAACCCGCATGCCTTCCAGGTCTGCCGTAAGGCTGTTTTCCCCCACCTCTTGCTCCATAATGGACAAATGCACTGTGCTTTTGCTTCACAAACAGATTATTTATTGCTTCACTCTGAATTCCCCTTTTATTTGCTATATTATTTTCACCCATGCATTTTGAAAGTTGCTCTTTCAGGTATCTGCCTTTCAAGCACTGAAAAATGCCTCTTTGAGCTGAATGAAGTGCTGAAACTAATAACAGGAAGTTATTAGTTTCTAATTAGGAGAACAGCCTGAGGGAAAGGCTACACAGGCGGTCCTTGCAACCTGAGCAGGTAATAGTGAGGGAGCAAGCATTGGTATAAGGACCTGAAGTGACTGGTACAAGAGCCGGACAGAAGATCTGTGGTGGCATTGGGAACAGAGTCCACATTTTCTGCATCACAGGAGGGTCTCGTCCTGGACCCTACAACTCTAGATGGTGGTATTTTCAGGACCTCAGAAAACAGTTATTTCCAGCTACAACAGAGACTATCTAACCTGTTCTGCTTATGGCGGAGCTCGTTGGAAGAGTGCTTCTGTCTAGATGCAGGAATGGGGAGGAAAGTGTTAGTAGGTAGGGGTGAAGAGAGCTGGGAGAACCACGCTTAAACCATAAATACCTCTTAATCTATTAAGCAAGCTGGAGGGTAAATGGCTGAAGAGCATTACCCCAGAGGTCATTCTCCTTCAGGGCCTGGAGCCGAGGTCTGGGCTTCATTTTCTTTCTCTGTAACAGACTGCAAACCTGCTGGAAGCTGTCTGTCTCACCTTCTGAGAGGAGGACCGTAAAGGGAATGATGATGAATTATTGCACTAGCTCTAGCAGAGGAGTGTAAATGTTGCTCACAAAAGCCCATTTCACAAGTATATTTCTTGTAAAATATTAGGAAAAAGGTATTAGAAGCATCCAATTATCACAGAATGGTTAGAGTTGGAAGGGACCTTAAAGATCATTTAGTTCCAACCCCCCTGCCCTGGGCAGGGACACCTCCCACTAGACCAGGCTGCTCAAAGCCCCATCCAGCCTGGCCTTGAACACTTCCAGGGATGGGGCATCCCAGCTTCTCTGGGCAACCTGTTCCAGTGTCTCACCACCCTCGGAGTAAGTCCTGATATCTAATCTAAATCGACCTAAATTAAGGCTGTTCGATTGGGTTTTTTGGCTACTAATGGTACTTTTAAAACTGAATCAATACCAAAGTCAAGGAAACCTGTATGACCCTTACTTGAGGTTAAGTTGCTTAAATCATAAAATGCTTCTCCTTATCATTCAGTGTAGTGACTCCCTTTCTGTTTCCTTTACGTGCTGCGTGGCCCCACACTTTATCTAGTATATACTGTATGTTCCTCTGAGCCCTGAATGACATACTTATTTTTATGTTTGTCTGTCAGGTAGTGCTGGTTTTGTAGGTGTCCATAGAGTCTTTATCTCCCTAGTGATGAAAGGTGATATTCTGGAAGGAGCAGAGAAGCACAGAAAGTTAATTCAGCATCATCCAGGGCAGGATGTGCTGCACCTGCCATCAGGCATCTCATCTGAGCCACTTCTCAATGGATGGGGAAAGACACTTCTAAAGCATTTTTTCAGCTGAAGTCTACTCCTTTCGTAATTATTTGGAGGGGTGGGTGAAAAATGCTGTCCAAAAATTGCTTTTTGGTTCAATTTAAAACATGCTTTTTATATTAAACTTTAGATATCTATGTTCTTAAACAGTTCTGTTTTGGAAAATAGTAAAGCCAAATGTTTGAATTTCTGATAATACTTGCCGACAACTATTTTCTGACTTTGACCCAACTTTGCTTACAGGCTCAGTTAACTGAGAACTGGATTTGTTTTCATGTCAAAATGAACTGTGAAATTGAGAGGAAAAAATCCCAAACCCTTGTTACTCGTATATAACATTTTTCTTATACTGCATGATTAATTTAAGTATAGCCCTCTGCTTTTGGTTGCTGTTGTGCATGCCTACCATTCCAGCAAAGCAGGCCAAAGATGTTTCAGTGTAACTAATTGGAAGTAGATGATTATGAAGTATCTGTTTTCAAAGCCTGGGGTTAAATAAGGTAATGGGCATTTTGTAGGAACTGTGCAACTGCTATGGATGCAATCTGAGCCTATGGAAACTTTTTTTGTACAAGAGACCATGATTTTTCTTTCAACAAACTGCGTTCGCTACTTCAGCAGCACATTATGACTTTACAGCAAATAAAGCAGGGGCCTTCTAGACAGGATACTTACTAGAGCACAGCCCCTGACTAACACCTGAAGTATTAGTACTGAATGAGGCACGGGTTTTATGGAAAAATAGCATGTGATAAAATGCATATGGGTGAAGACTAAAGCTAAGAAATGCAGGTATAAAGGCTATTTGTTCAGTCTTGATCCAGAGTACTTGACTTTGTAGCTATAGTATTCTTTTAATCTGTAATAATTTTTGATGCTAGGAGGGCTGGATTGAGATGTGGCAGGGAGGTCTGGAGTATGTGTGGAGAAAATTGAGGGAGTGGGGACCTGGACCTTCTCGGTCCTTCCTCAGAGGTACAAGTGAGCGGGCTGATGCAGAACTCTGCAGTATCGGTACCAGCTGCGTGTGGCACGCATGATGGCAGCAGTAGGACTTCCTTTGTTACTCAAATAAGAGAGAACAGCAGTTTTGGTGTCTCCCTGTGTTCTTTAGCCCCATTAATTCACAGAAAAAAACCCCCAACCAGCGGGCAGCATGTACACTGCTGATGCAATGCACTCATTTCTGGTGACAGGTTACACCAGGATGGTAACTGCCTTGCCTGAGGCAAGCCACGAGGAAGGAAATAAAACCAAAGATAAATTTTTCTAGCCTTTTGCTCATGGAGGTGGATGAAACTTGTTTGTGTTTCCACGTCAGGTGAGCGTGGATGTTGCAGCCTGGCTCCGTGCGTCGTGTGGCAGAGCAAACGCTGCCCACACTCTGCAAACATTGTGCTCGGTGGCTCCCAGGCTGAGCTATGTCAGCTCCCTGAGCAAACCGTGCCGGGCCTGTTGTTAAGTAATGCTGGTTCAGCGCTCAGAAAAAAACAAGCTGGGCTAAGCCTTCGGAGCATTTGGCAGCTTATTTCCTTCCTGTCACAGAGCTGTAGGTGTTTGAGCATGGGCATTGCGACAGATGGGTGCAAACTCTGAAGTACACTTCTGTACTTTGCTGTTTCCTGAACTTTCAGATGCAAGCTCTTGCTTCGGGCCTCTCTCAAAATATTTCCAAATAGTGAGTAATGTTAAAGAGACTGAGAGGGACTAAATACTGCACCCATAAGTGCTTGGTGTGCACTGGGCCATGCCGCTTTCTCTGTTCAGGCACATCATTTTGGGAGGTATAACCTGGTAGTGGAAAAGCTGGAGGCAAGCCTCATCATAGGATAGTCTAGGTTCGAAGGGACCTTTAAGACCATCGAGTCCAACCATTAACCTTACACATCATCGCTAGGGTTCAAACCCGTACTCTTGCTGAGTGAGTTGCCTAGGGAAGATTATTACACCTATACATGTACTTGCCCCTGGGCAAATCTACAGGCTCACGTTATCCTGTCTACAGTGCTGTAAGCATGGTGTTTGCCATCCACCAAAGCTTTAACTATGCATGGGGGTAGTAGGAGGTAAGTCATGCGAAACAGGAGGTAATGAAGAGCCTAATGAACAGCAGCCAAAGCAGACATGAGTAAATGTAAAAGCAGAGTAAGTAGTGTACTTAAAAACTAAAGGAAAAGAGAGCTTTGGCTGTCCTGTCGCAAGTGCACCTATCAGCAGGAGTCCCTGTGTTCTAATTTAAGTGAAGACTTAATCACAGGTGGCACAGCATATCCTAGGGAAGGTGAAACAATGCCCATCACTGCCTTCCAGAACCCCACTCTTCCCATGAGCTTGCCAGGAGCCCTCCTGGTGTCTGTTGGTGGGCAGACAGGCATCAGCCTGTACCCTTCTGCAGTCTCTGGTTCCTAAGCTCCATTTATCAGGGACCCAGGTAATAAATGAGCAATAAAGGTTGATGTGGCAGCAGAGAGAAGCTGCAGGCACTCGGGTGCTGCCTGGGCAGGTGTTAGGAGGATGGTGTTCCGTGCTGTGCAAGCCCACACATTTGAGGGGGGGATGAGAACACTGTGACTGGCACCCGTGGCATATAGACAGGATCCTTGAGGAAGTCCTTGTCACAAACTGCTGTTGCTTATGTGAACATAGCCCAGAACTGCGGATCTTCCGCCTGACTCTATGCTAGTGCACGTTTGCTCTGGGCCACACCAAAGGCAAGAAAGAAGGTTACAGGTCAGTAGCTCTCTTTGGCTTCAAAGCTGATGCTAGAAAGAAGTGACTCTTTGAGTTAACCATTATGAATAAGCCATTCTGAGGTAAGGCAAGACAAACATCAAACACTTAAATATGCACACACCCCCTCCCTAGTTGGAGACATGGCTTGCAATTCCCTTCAGGTCTAGTTGCAGCAGTAGCAGATGATGTTGCCACCTGTCCTGGTGTGCCTGACCCCTCTGCCAGAAGCTGCTGCCACCACGGCAGAAGTGACAAGAGTAGCAGCATGCTCCCCTCTCCCCAAGGCTGTTCACAGGCTCACATGCTAGCACCAGCTGAGATCAGTGCTGGTGTGAGGAAGGATGCTGGGCTCTGACGTGTGTGGCTGAGAGCCATGCTTCAAATATTTCTGCCGTAGCAGTAGTAGCTGAAGTTTACCCAGCCCCTGGCAAGTTAGGAAGAAGCTTTTAGTCCATAGAGATTGCAAATTGCTTGTGACCTTGCCTGGTTTACCTCACCAGTTTTACATTATGGGAGGCAAAATAATTGCTATGCAGACCTCTTCCACAGCTTTGAGGCACCCACTTCATCATCCCTGCTCAGAAGCCAGGTGTCAGGGAATATCACTGAGAGCCAGTCCCTCATCCTGCCTTAAAAGCTTTATGTTCTTTAGCTACTGTGGACCTCCTTGTCCATTTACTTCCCATATTATGACTTCACCTCTTCCCAGTTTCTGTTTTTATTTGTCTTCTCCCACTTTCTTGGGATTTCTTGGCTGCCTGAATTGATACTCTAAACAGAACATGTAAGAAAAATTATAAAAAATAGAGCAGAGCATCCAAGTTTAAAATTTATCATGGCTTTGGATGAGTAATTAGCAGTTGCGTTGCTTGAAGAACTATTTTTACAATTGCCATCGAGTGCTCACTACATCTTTTATTTCTTTTTGACCAATGATGTTATCAGCTCATTGAATTAGTAGTTGTAAATGTCACTTGGACTTCACAGGGGGAGGACAAATAATATAGTTAAATAGTTTGGTTGTAAGATGCTGGGTTGGGTAATGGTCTGGCCTAATATGAACTTTCTAGGGGAAGGAGCATGAAATTAGAACTATAGAGAGATGTAGAAACTGCCATTGTTGGCAGGATAATGAATCTCGTCACTTAGTTAATTGACAGCTTTTAAATTTGGTGCCTATGTTCCCTCCACCATGTGAGGGGAACTGCGAACCTCAGCATGGCTTTCCTGGTTTTGTTCCGTGTCAATGAGGACTTGCTCTGTGACTCCAGCCTGAGCGCTAGGGCACTGTTGGGTCAAGAGGCTGGACTTACAGCCAGTTAATATTGAAGAGCTGAAAGCAGACCAGATGAGTACTCTCTCTTCCTTTTCCTGCAAGACTTTACAACTAGGTGGTTTAAGTATGCTCACAAGAGTTGAGGCATGGGTGATCAAGTGAAACAGAGGAACAGAATTAAACATTGGTTTCCTTGCATTGCAGCTTAACTATAGGGTATGAGAAGAACCACAACCTCCTCCAGTTTTGTTTTATGCAAACCTGTGAGTAATCACTTTACTAAACTGGGCCTCTTGGATGAAGTACGCAAATGAAGACGTAGTCTGTGGATCCCCTCTAACTCTGAACTCGAGCTGGTTGTTCAGCTTTAACTTTGTTGGCCGTAACATTTGCCACCCCTGCTTTGCACAGAAATGCCTGCCATGGTGACAGGGAGTGTTACACAAGGTGGACAAGGGTCTTGGCCAGCAAAGTGCATCTTCCAAACACCATGTGTTGCAGTGGAGTAGCTGCCTTGACCATATTCTCCTATACCCGCAGGCTGGCAGAAGTATTTTGGTTCCCTCTACTGCTGTGAATGATTTTCCATATGAGATTAAGAGACTTTCTGGGCTATCTGAAGAGCTGTAACATTAGTGGAAGGGGCTTGCATCTAAGGTGACAGTAATTTTAGTGACACGTCTCATGAGGTGAATGACCACTAATGAACTAAATGATGGTTTGAGCTGTCAGGATAGTAATTGCAGAAACAAGGACTAGTTTGGATTCTCATGTGTTTAAAAAAAAAAATAAATTTTTTTAAAAAATCCTAAGCATACCTCTTCATTGAAACCAAATGTGTTTGTGAAAGGTGGGAGTTACCTAAGAAAGATACATATTTAAATGTGCATAGTCGAGTGTCAGCTCTCAACTATTCATTTGAAGCCCTATAAATAGTATTTCATCCATTTTTGTGTTATGAGATGTACATATGATAGTTGGAGGTTATGTTGGATATGCTTTTCTCTCAGCGCCAAACCAGTTGTGTTTCAGGAATATCAGTTCATTCCCTTTCATGCTTATTTTCCCCTGGCTTACTTGCAGCACTATCACATAATCAGAATTTGAAAATTTGCCCAGGGGTAATTGTTTTCAGCATTGGGATAAATATGAAAACACTATTTGTGACATCTTAAGGCACTCATTTTTGTTTTGTGTTTTTGTGGGTTTTTTCTTCCTCCAGTCACAGCGAGTTACATCCCTAGACAAACATCTCACTAGCATACCAGTTAGATGGTCATCTAAGCCCAAATGTGTATGTTGGGTGTGCTGACAAAAAGAAGGACGTACCACTTGGCAGCAAATGCTTCTCAAAGTTCAGCAAGCCTCTGACATAAATTTTTTTTATATATAAGGTTTGTTTTTTTTTTTTTTTAAAGTTCTGGAAACCATTTTCCTTAAACTCCACCGATAATGAAAACCACTTGTTTGTAGCAAGGTCTGCGCGGTTGCACGGGAGGCTTGCCTGGAATCTGCTGGCTCAGGGGTCTGCTGAGCTCACGGCGAAGATGGGGAGGTGGGATGGGGGCCGAAAGCCCATCAGCAGGCAAGTGAGGCTGCCCGTGCCGAAAGGAAATGTGGCGTGTGAGG
Organism: Stercorarius parasiticus; assembly: GCA_013396915.1. Taxonomy (NCBI): domain Eukaryota; kingdom Metazoa; phylum Chordata; class Aves; order Charadriiformes; family Stercorariidae; genus Stercorarius; species Stercorarius parasiticus. Next base: position 41,488 of record VWZL01001112.1, on the reverse strand, counting down.
CGGCTGAGCAGCCCGGGCAAATAACCCTGGTATTCACAGTTTTCTCACGTACAAAAGCAATTCTCAAGACTTTCATGCTCCAGCAGCTCCGCTGCATAGTGTACCACCTCTAGGAGATGGTATGAGGAACTGACGCCTGGCCTTGACTTGGGCCTGGTCCAGGGGAATTCAGTTGATGAGAGCCCTGGCCACGGTGCAGCGTGGGGCCGGCGCTGCCCCCGCCCACAGCCGTGCAAACCTCTAATCAGAGAGTCTGATAATCAAACAAGAGTATTTCCCTTGCCAGGTCATTAAGCCTACTTCACGTTTACGTTGGCACCTGGCAGAATCTGGTCTTAAGGGTTCGGTCCAGTGGTATGGCACATAGCTCTGACCAGGAGCTGGATGTCCTCCGCTCCTCTTGTGTGGAAGGACCGTCCCTTTCACCTGGTGTGTTCAGGACCGCACACAGACCTGTTATTTCAAGACTGGGAATAAAGAGCTGTTGTACCTGTTGTTCTGATCTCTGGGCCATTCAGACTCAATTTGAACAGCAATTTGTGTGTGGAAGAGTTATTTCATGCACTGTGGTTCATGGACACAGGTAAATCTGATAACTGATCACTTCAGTTCATTGCAATACAGTTGTGGAGAGCTAATCTGGGCAGAACTGTGAACAGGATGTCATGTCTTCAATGAAAATAGTTCGGTGGAGGAAAAAGTCACCTACTGGAGAGCTGTGGTTTCCCTCCTCCAGAGTTCTGCCCCTGGAAACCACATGTTCAGTTGCAGCTGAGCCTGCTTTCAAAGGAAAAAGTCAGTAGCAAATTGGGGAGGGGAAAGGTGGCAAGCTGTTTGCTTGTCTTAGCTGCCCTGGCTGCAGCTGTATAGATGTGTGATTGCTCTTATATGCAACAAATGGGAAGTGGGCCTAAAACACCGCTTCCCAATTTTTCCCTGAATTGATCCCCTGGTTCTGTAGGGACTATCAGCTTTAAGAGGAGTGAATCCCATGACTTTTGCCAGCTCCGTCAAATTTGGCAGTGGATCCAAACCTTGGAAGAAAGGACATGAATTTGCAATTTATCAGATGGCGCATTTTCCAGATGTGCTAAGTGATTAACACTGGACAAGTTTAGGATCTGTAGCCTTCTGGTGGCCCTGGTGGCGCTCTGAGATCCATGCAGGGGCAATCAGAAAGCAGTTGGAGTATACCTGCTTCAGTTCGCCGCCAGTCACAAACTCACACTTGCACGAAGCGTTTTTTTGTTGGACGGATGATAGAGGAGGAGATTGGGCATTTAAAGGAGTATTACAACAGGTCATTTTTTTGGTGGCACTGGAACGTGCTTGTGTACGCGTGGAGCTGTGGAGGTCAGAGGAGTCTCTTCCTGCTTTTGCAATAGCAGTAAGTTTCAGTTTACAAAACAGTTTCCCTGGGACACGAACACAAGGCATTTGACAGCCGTGTTAGAGATAAGTTGTTTGGGAATGTTTTTCTCCAGATCATTTTTGTAACAAAACAAAATCCTGCTTTGTCTAAAACTAACCCTTTTTATGAGACTTAATAACTATAAGAGACTTAGCTGTAAAAATTCCAGATTTTTTTATTTAAATGCCCTGTTTTGATAGTTGGAGTAGAAAAACTCTAGCTCAAAACTAAAACTCTAGCTCAAAATTGCCTTCATTTTAACAGTTGACCTAGATATAAGAACCCTGAAACAAGAAAAGAACTGAAATATTTTGAAGTGTTCAAAGCTTAAAAAGGCAAACAAAAACACAATGGGGGAAAGAAGGGATAAGTGCGTTTTAGATTTTTGGTTTTTGTAAATCTGGATTTTTCTTTAGAATAATTCTGTCAAAGCCTCAAATATTTTCCCCTATGTAGGAGGATGATTTATAGTCCAGTTTATTATGGATTCAGTAGTCAAGCTGTGTCTTCCACAATAGATAACCTTACAAATACTGTTTGAGGAGGGAAGGAAGTCTGACCCAGTTGGTCTCTTTGTGAAATTACTCAAACCAGAGGCCTTTCCTACATGATAATATGGGTACCCGCTTTCTCTCTGATGCTTTCCAGACAGCACTCCTAAAGAAAAAGGGACAGTGTCTCTGAAGAGAGGGCTATGGAGAAGTGAGGGCTATTTGGTGGAGTACTGTTGAACTCTTGAGCATGCACCCAGAGGCTGGGCAAAATGAAAACTCGTTTTTGTTGAGCTCCACCCTGATCCTACCTCCACTGCTGTCTTCTAGTGACTCTTTCGCCCTCCAGCCTTTTCAGAAATCCTCACCTTACAGGAAGAGAGAAGAAACCTCCCTGGAGGAACCAGGGGTCCAGTCACAATAGCTATGCCCAGACCCTCTTGTTTCACCCTACTCCTCAGCATGGCACAACTGGAGGTGTTTCCAGCTGGCACCGCAGGGAGACAGGCTTGTGAATAATCCTGATGACATCCTGTCAGTGATGATTTGTTTGCTGACGTGGAGGGAAGTGGTGGAGGCTGACCTAATCCTCTGCTCTCCCACCTCCTGTAGGACTTTATTTCAAGAACTCCCCTCTCTGTCCCTTTGCTTTGGTGCTTTATTTCCCTCTGTTTCCCTCCCCCAGAGTTTTATTGTTACCATTTTTATCCTCCCTGCTTTCTGCTGCTTTTGTGTTTGGAGAGTCAATGATGAGAAGAGTCACAGCCTTGCTATGACTTGCTATGTCCTTGCCCGGACTTGTTATGAACAGAGCCTGAGCAAATTCATTGCTGCAACCATGGGCTGCTTTTTTGTTTGTTTCATATTGAATTTTTTAAATTTCCAACTTAGAGTTTTGGAGGAGTATCTCAGAGGTGGGAGCATGGCAGTAGAGCTGCTGGGGAAGTCTCAGAGGAGACTTGCTCTGAGAAGACAGCATGGACTGGGTTGAAAGAGGCTTTATGTAATAATGCTTCCCCTGACATTTCAGATGAGTGGTCCTCGCCCTTTCCTGAATTAAAAAAGGCTGACCAAAGAGGTCCCTTCCAGCAGGTCAATGTGCTTGCTGCTTTTTGATAAACATGCTTTATGTCAAACCACTTCGCTCAGGGCAAGTTTTCCCTGTCCCTGAGCTGCTCTGCTGTTGCAATAGCTGTTGCTGCCCTTCCTGCTGGGAGTGAGCGTGTTCATCAAGGGGAAAATGCCAGGGCAGGTTGTGGGAGAGGAAGCATATCCCTGATGAAGAGGAAGAAGAAGGTGGAGACCAAGACTTTGCGTGAGGCCCCCCCTCCCAAAAGTCCCTTAATCATCTTGTGTCACACCCCAGTGCCTCCTATTTAATTCCAGGAAGTCCTTAACTCTTACCCAGTTTCCCAAGTATTGCCAGCAGCAAGAAAATGGTGCTTAAACTGATGGAAACCTTGAGTTGATCTTTGCTGGCTTGACTCTGTAGCCGACCAAGGCATGGTGGATCACCTCTTGAAGGTTGGCCATCCCCAGAGTAGCCATGTAAGCTAAACCCAATGAGCAAATCGGCGTGGAATGGCTCCGTGCTGCAAAGGTTTTTTCATGTTGTTTTAAACTCAAAAGCTGGAAAATTCAGAGCCAGCACTAAATATTCGTTCCACTTTCAAAGCTGAGCATCAGGGAGCCGTTCCTTAAATAGTGGATGTCTGTTCTCTGAGCCCAGATGTGCTTATAGCATGGGCCTTGCCAGCGTTTTCCCTTCCTCATGCTTCCCACATGAATGTGCTTGCAGATTTCTAGCCATCCATCTTTACCCTTTAAAGCTAGTGTGAGGGGTAGCAGCTGTTCCTTCTTCAATACAGGTGGCAATAACATTGTACAAATTGTTTTAAACCTTAATCAGTAAAGCTTGCCACACAAGTGATCCTATTTCTTGCCAGAAGTGATAAATCGGACACAATTTTGCAGCAGTTGAAATGTTAGACAAAATACATTAGTCAAAGACACTTCAGAGTATCAGTTACTTCCCAGTGGTATGTAAGTAATAATTCAGTTCTTAAAACCTTCCACCTGGATTTGGAAGGTCACCTGAGCTCCTGTTGCAGGCATTTAGCAGCGAGTTAGTGTGAGGCAGCAGTGCTAACCGTATGTGAATTGATGGATAGCATTGTGTTGCCATTTATGTAACTAGAAACAGCAGCAGACTTCAGTCTGGAATTTGGCATACTGGTCTTTACTAATCCATCTTACTGGGCCCAGGCTGGGACGTTCCTGTCACTCGCTATCATTTTACACAGGCAGCGAATCTCAAATTTTCACAGCTTTATCCCTCCTTTAAATAGCACAAGCTGGGCAGAGCTGGGATAATGACAACACAGAGATGCACCGAGCACAAACGGGTATCTCCTGAAGGTCAGTCGTCCCTTCCTTCCACCTTTGGTGTCTGCCTCTGCCTACTGCCTGCAACAGAGAGGTTATCCTGAATGAACCAGAGGAACCAAGAGCTGAGGTGCTTAGTGGAGGGGAGCTTTTTCTTTCCATAATGCTTCTGCCACCTTTCCTTGCCCTGAGTAAACCAATTGCTTCGTCTTGGGGAAAGAAGGTTCTGAAGGAGGGCAGTAGGGTTATGCTCTTCTTACTGGTCATGTGCACCACAGCGCTGGTGAAGGGATGTGTCAGACTGGGCCTTGTTTGTTGTAAGTGCTGCACAAAGCTTAACAAGTGATGTGGTTTGAAGTGATGCAACTCCATCACTTCAAGGAAACTCGGTAGGAGGCTGATGTGAGAAGGGATAGATTCCACCTGCACCTCTTCCAGCAGAGTCCTTCCCCTGACCAAAAGAAGAGCAAAGGTGAAAGTTTTGAGAATTTTAAGCAGGTTTTCTACTACTTCTTCTTCTTTTCTTTTTTTTTTTTGTAAAGCAACCATGCTTGGGCTTGTGTGTAGAAATTTTATTTCTTACTCAGCAGAGGAGACAACATGTAGAGTAAGTCAGAATGGCCAAGACAAAAATCCCAATTTTCTCTATTGCAGTCTGAGGAAAAATGTGCTCTCATTTACTGCACCCATACCTCCATCATACTTCAGCACCAAGAATTGGAAAATAATGAAGTTGGTTGTCAAGACATTGAAGCCAAGACCAGCCAGCTGAGTCAAATAAGGAAAAGATGTGAGGGATGATTGAAATAGTTGAAGAGCAGGTGGTAACCTGATGAATTCTGGGGCAAATCATAGGAAGGCTGATATGGAGTTGAAGTTAGGAAGTGGTAAGAAGGTAATAATATTCATGGTAATCAATGTAGTTTTATGAACGCTGTCTTGTCAAATAATTGCAATGTATTTTTTTGATTGCACCTGGTTCATTGGTAGAGGTAATGGGTTTGTTATCTACTTAAACATACATCTGTTGAAATTTCTATAAGGCATATGATTTTGTTCCACGTGATGTCCTGAGCAAAAACCAAAACTATAAATACGTAAGACTAATTAAAGACAGTAAATGAATTGTAATCTGGCCACACTTTCTACAGTAATTATAAATGAGGAAGCATTCAGAATGGATACTCCTGACAGACATATCAAAAGGCTCACTCTTGGGCTTAGACCTATTCAGTCACTTGGTTTTTGACTTGAGAGCACATGTTGTATTTCATTATGCAAAGACGATGATGATGCAACCATTGATGAAGTAATAAAGGACAATGTCAAGGACAGAACTTTCTTCAGGGTCTTGTGTATTGCCTGGTAAACTAATCTCATCCAAAAGAATGTATATTTAAATCTTCAGTCAAATTCAAGGTACTTACAGATCTTAAATGTACTTTGAGAGCTATGCCGTTTGACTGGGAGATTGTGCGTTGGAAACCAGTGACTCAGTCAGGCTCATTGTTATAACGGATAATCGGCTAAACACGTGCTCCCTGTGTGATACAGTATACCTGAAAGCAAATGCTACTGTCTTGGATTAGAACAGATTGCTGAGTAAAGGTCAAGGAGGTGATATTTCCATGTCCACTCTTGGTGTTTACGTTTTTAAAAGGGTGCTGACAGATGGGCAGAGAACGGCCAAGCAGCACAAGCATAGGTTGAACTGTGCTGTCTAAAGAGAGGCAAAAGAAGCCAAATAAATTTATTTTGTCAAAGATAAGATTTTATATTCTTCCACTAGCACCTGAAGGTAAAGGATAATTAATAATTGAAAACTGTCTCTGGATATAGCAAGGTGGTGAGGTGCTGAAGGTGGACCAATTCAGATTAGAAAACAGGCAATTAAAAATGCCTTTTGCTTTCAGTGTCAGCAACTAATCACGTAACTCAGGATGTGGGGCTTGCCTGTTACGTGAGGTCTAAGTAAGCACTGAGTCTTTTTCAAAAAGATAGGATGCTGGTAAATAAGAGTTTGTGTGAGGCACAAGTGTTGTGATAAAAATACCATGGCCGTTACAGTTCAAGCAGGTCAGCCTAAGTGCATTTACTAGTTTCAGTGGCTCTAGACATAGAGAACTGATTTCTCCCATGTAATGTTAGCAATTTGGAGTGAAAACCTGGAAACGATTGAGTGTTCAATTATTGCGGGCAGGGTTGTAGGGAAACTTGGTTTGATCTGAGCGTCTCAGGTGGAGAGGGCAGAGCAGGTAGCAAATGTAGGGCTGCTTTCCATCAGTCCCTCAAGGAATGAGGTGCTGCACTTGAGAGCTGTAACATGTGAGAAGAGCCAGCAGAAGGGTTGCTGGGTTGGTTCTGCAGTAGCAATGTGGGGGCCTTAAGAGAGGAAATTCTGGCCCTGTGGATGCTTTATGCTATCCTAGTGGTTAAATTGCCTGGACAGAGGGTAAGCCAGACTTTGGGTGAGTATCTCAAATCTGTTCAAAACACAAACAAGGATGAAATCAGGATATAATAATGCCTTTCACCTCGTGGCTGCCAATTATTTTTATGGCTCCACAGCCAGGATGTTACTATTGGGTTTGTTGTACTTCTGAACACTGCAAATACCGAGTAAAGGTGAAGCTTTTTCACTGTAGTTTTTGAGCTGAAGACAGCCTTTCAAGAGCGCAGTGAAAGAACAAAATTCTTAATACAAAGGAAAATACCAGGATGGCTCTTACCTCGATCCATGAGGCACTGAATATTTATGTCAACTTACAACTGGTTTTCAAATTTGGTATATCATCAGAATATAAATCATGTAGGACACAGTACCAGGCAAACTATGCACAAATACATTAAAGACTGAAAGGTAACGGATGTACTGTGTGTATATTTGTAGGAAGGTGTAGATCAGGATGAACTTCTTGGTGTACTGTGGGATCCGAATCCTAGTTCGAGGACAGTAGGAACCTGTCAGTGACTGAAAGTACTGGCTCGTACGCATGTGAAGTAAGAATCACCATCACCAACCTTCTCCGTAGGTGCAGTAGGAACAGAGATGTTAGACATTTGGCTGCACTTCAATGCAAGAGGAGGCATTTTATGTTAGGCAGCATATGCAGCCTGAAAATCTATTCCGTGCTAACTTAGGGGACTGAAAAGAGTAGGCTAGCAGGCACACCTGTCTTCATGGTATGGTTTATATAAAGTAATTGCACTCTGGAGAGTGTGATGTGTGGTGGGGGTAAAGTCGGAGTGAGGGGCAGGGGTTCACTAATCTCTCAGATAGGGAGGCAGGAGTTGAATGAGAGAGGCATAGAGGGTCATTACTCAATGTAGAGACAACTGGCTTTCTCACGAATGACCTGCCCCACCACCACAGAGGTCAGCAGGGGTAATTTATGAAGCTTGTCTGGCACATGTGAGTTGCAATGGTGCAGTGAAATGGGTGTGTGAGCACCCATCCTGTACGTGAGTGCTTTGTACCTGAACAACCCTGCTTAAGGTGCCATGGGCCAGGAATAAGTGCCGGCAGGACAAATACACTCAAAAAGCCTCTTGGTTCTTTCTGTAAGGCCTTCGTCTTACTTCCAGCACCAACACTGCAGAGCAAGGTTTATTGCACAGGCAGTGAGTAACACATCTCGTGTTTGTTTGATGTACTTGGACTTCTTGGGAGGCTAGAAGAACCTTGACTTTACATCCATTTGTAGCTCAGGTGAATTTCCCAAATGGAATAAACTTTACCAGCAGAAGGAGGACTTCTGATATTAGTAGGATTGTGTGGGCCTTCACTATGACGAAAAATTTTGATGGGGTGATTTATTTAATGTATTCATTTTCACAGCTATGCTAGAGCCAAAGTATGGAGTAGGTTTCAGCACTGGGGTCCTAGATATCTGCCTTTCATAGCAATGGCATTGCCCACATGTTTGTTCTGCTGCATGGGACAAATTTAGAAAAGCTTGTTTTGATAAACTGTTTGCTTGCTTGGCTTGGCATTCCCAAACACCGCCTCAGCTTTCCACAGAGCCGTCTTATTTGGGTTGGTCGGGGAATTCAGTCTGCTGCTCGGCAGCACTCAGCCAGCAAGTGGCATGACTCGAGGAGAAGATAATTGGATTATTTTTTTTTTTTTCTGAGTAATTACACAAGAACTGCAAAGCTACTTTCCAAAAGTGGCAAAAGAGAGTCTGAAATGGATCTGAATTTTCTGTCGGGTGTTTGGGAGTTGAGAGACACATTAGGCAGTGCCTAATGATGGTAATTGCAATATTTTCCTTCGGGTGGGGGACATTTCTAGATGTGTGGCTTGTCAGTGTGTGTTTTTCTGTGGCTATGTCTGCAGCACAAGCCACAGTTTCTTGTGTGGCTGCTGCCAGCTACTCAGAGAGCAAGTGTCGGGGAGCCTGCTCTCGTACCAGCAGGAGGAGAGGGGGGAAAATGTGCAGGGAGAAAGCTAGAGATGAGACCTGACTATTGAGGGACCGATGTGCTATCAAAAGATTTCCGAAGTACAAAAGGCTGCATGGAGGACCTTTATGGGTCGTGTCATCCCTCCTGATCATCTCTTTCCCATTTTAATGCTTTCTCTCCTGAGCTCCGTTATGTGGGTACAGAGGTGGTGGGTGCCTGGAGGCGGCTTAGAAAACCTCAGAAGAATGGAGCAATCAGCCACTAGAAAACTAAGTAAAATAAAATGGAAACATGGGTGGTGGGAGCTGGAAACAAAACAACACCGAAAAGAGAGGGAAGGCTGATAAGGGTAGTCCACAATTCCTGGAGAGCTGTCATATTTGCTAAGAGAAAACAAGTAAGATTTGGGCACGCAGCATTTCTTCAGACCTGTGTACTTGAAAGCTTGCCTGTTGTTTTCTTAATTTCAGTTTAGCTAATGCAAGCTATTGCTTCTCTGAGACCTGTTTGTCATTTACATCCTTATACTACTGTGGCTCTGCCTGTCACTAGGATGCTGACAGAGAAGTCGTTTTGCAGGGACCACTAAGATGGGTGGATGCCGAAGGGATTCTGTTCTGGGCATTGTTTTATTTGGGGACACAAAAAGCTAAATATCGAAGAAAAGTGAAATGAAGAGGAAATGAAACCTCATTCTAATTTCCAACCTAAACATATTATGCCCAGGGTGTGGGAACAATAGTGCCTTTCATCTTTGGTCACTTGCTCTTTTCTGCTGTGTTTACTCACTGAGGGGTGTTCTGGGGCAGCAGTCGGACCCTCCTCCACCTTCCCTCGCCCATGCTCAGCTCACTGGGTTTCCACCACAGCAGGTCCCAGCCAGCACGAGCTGGTGGCTTCTGAGAGCAGTGGTCCCACCCTTCATCCTGCTCCCTCTGGGGCCGCCACTACATCCTGGCTATTTGCCCAGCTGGGAGCAGAGCCGGCCCCTGCCCTGCTCTCCTCTCGGTCCTGCCTCTCTCCCCTCCCACGTGGTTATTTTTAACCCGGATTGACGTCTCGATTCACTTCACCCTGTGGCCTCCTGCTTCTGCCAACAGAAACAGGCTGTGAAACTGCAGAGTTAATCCCAACTTCTTCAGGCTTCCTGCGGCCCTTCTCACCCTGCCTAGCTCATCCCCATCTGGTGGAGGCATCTGCCCTGGTAACGCAGAAGGTGGCGAAACCCTTTTCCACTGTATGGCACATGAGGACAGGCTCATATTGCCTGTGTTGTGGACATGGGGAGAAGCTCGGCACAATGTACACAGGCTTCAGTGAAAAGTTATTGGATCCCACAGTGCATTCATAACTTTTAAGATGTGCTAGTAGAGTCAGTTATGTTTCTTCTCTGCTTTCCTCATGTTTTTCACTATGAAATTTCGCCCAGTCTCTTCTTATAGTCCTCAAGACTGTTCTACCCATGATGGTCAAAAAGGAAAATATCTCCCCAATAAATAACCGTTATAGTCGCAAAGCTGCAGGAATAAAACTCTAAATTGGAAAATACACCAGAAATGTACTTGTGCATGGAGTTTGTATATTTTACTTCTGAGTCTGACTGTGCTGACCTCGATAGGCTCCAAACGTAATCCACCACCTCCCCCACTGAAGTTAATAGGGGTAGGATGCATCTCATCTAACATTACAGGTGTGTATGCAGCTGTATCAGGAGCAGTCAGACTCCCTTTGTAGTCAGGGGAGAGTAAATGTGTTTTGGCGCTAATCAGTCCGACCTGTTTTAGCTTTCTGCCTAGGGATGTGGACTTACGTCTTTTCACAGAGAGTAATTCAGTTGCCAATAATGAGTTCAGGTTTGGATATTCACATCTCAAGTCAGCTGATGTGTACCCTCAAACTTTCCAGTTACTTCATTTGGCTCCAGACCAGATCTTGGCAGATCAGCATTTAGTCATGACCACTCAGTTATAATGATGACAACCTTTGAGTTCTGGCCTCAGAAGATCTTTACCTAAATGGATATGATGCTATTGGAGAGAAGACCCACAGGTTACTATAGTTTAACTGCCCTGTGTGCTCCCAAGAGCTATCCAATGATGTTTCTATATTTGTAATGACAAATGACAGTTTACAGTACAAGAATCTCAGAATAATTCAGGTAGGAAAGGGACCTCTTGAGCTCACCTAGCCCAACCTGCTCCTCAAAGCAGATGCAGCTATGAGATCAGCCCAGGTCACTCAGGACTTTGTCCAGTTAGTCTTGAAAACCTCCAAGGATAGAGACTTCATGGTCTTTCTGGGCAACGTGCTCTGCTGCTTGGCTGTCCTTATGAGGAAAATGACTTTCCTCACACCAAGTCAGAAAATCCCTTGTTTCGATGTACAGCCTTTGTGTCTTGTCCTCCCACTCATGCAGTTCTGAAGAGCCTGTCTCGGTCTTCATGATAACCTTCTCGTAGGTACTGTAGGGCTGCTGACAGATCCCAAAGCTACCATTTCTGCAGGCTGAATGAGCTCTGGTCCCTCAGACTCTCTTCAAAGGTTAGGTGCTCCAGCTGTGGCCATTGTGGTGGCCCTCCACTGAACTCACTTTAGACTATGGGTGACTTTTCTGTACTGGAGGGGTGAAACTGGACACAGTGTCTAGATATGCTGTAATGAGCACAGACCGAAGGGGAATAACCACTTCCCCGTACCTGCTGGCTGTGCTCCTGCTGGTGCAGCCCAGGGGTGTGCTGGCTTTCATTGCTGCTGGTGTGTGCTGCTGGCACACGTGTAGCTGACTCTTTGCCAGGGCTCCGATGTCCCTTGCAGCAGTCAGTTGCTCCCCAACCTGTACTATTCCATTAGTAGGATTTTGTCAGGAGTTTTAGTAGTGATCGAGAGCTGTGCTAAGAAGTAGCAGCAGTTGCTCTTATTATTAATTACTACTAAGCCATGCATTTAGAATAGCTTCAGAAAATCAAAAGTCCATTGGTATTTATTGGGAATACTTCCCTAAAGCAAAATGCTCACTGGGATTCATTATTTAGCTGAATCCCAATACTAAATAGAAGTAAGATTCTGATGTGGGAACTCTCAACAGCTCAAATAAAAAGAACAGTTAATTATATTTCTGGAAGATGGTGCTGTTTGGCATGAAAGCCGTGCAGTGCTGAGGTGCTCCGGCTGGTTGTGTACAGGGTTTTTATTTTCTTTTCAGCACTGGGTAGTGCACTGTGTGCGGGATGTGCGCCCACTGCGGCATTCAACCTTGCGACTCCCTCGTGAAGGGGGAATGAGTTAACACTCGGTGTTTGAAAGGGAGAAGCCACAGTGCAGAAACCCAGATGCCTCTGACCTAATTTTAATTGTAACAGCGTTAGACGTGCGCTCCCAGGCTAGCAATCCACAGTCCTCCTAGAAAGGGAGGAAACGGGTCCCTCCAGAGGTTCCTGGATTTCATCTCTTCCCTACTTGTTTTGGGGTGAAAAATGGCCTGTCTGTATTCACCAACACTAGCAGAACCTGGTCAGTCAGTCTAAATTATCAGTCTACCTGAGTCTCAGGGCTAAAATCCTAGTTAAAGCTAAGCCTTTGCATTACTGTTTAAGTGCATCTTCCCGACACTAGTCGCGGAAAACTGTGAATGCTTCTAGGCTTTCCCTCTAAATTAAACAAAGGCTCCAGACCATCCCTCATGTCGCCTGAGGGATGCCGTGGAGATGTAGTGGGGCTGAGGGAGGTGACGAACAGGCGATACTCGCCCCTCTCCCTCGCTCTCACCTTTGGCAGGACGTCTATGCTCCGTTGGTGTTGGCATGGGTTTGTTCCCACTGGGGAGGTGAACAGGGGGCTGTACTTGATGTTTCCACTCCCTTGCACGTGTGGCTGATCCTGGCAATGGTGACAGAAACTGCCCTCATCCTGTTGAAAAGGGACCATAAGCTATTTCGCTGGGGAAATTGTTGCTGTTTAGCTGCCAGAGTGCTTGGACGTATCCCAAATTAGTTCAGTTGAAATGGCACTAAAATACCCCTAATTTTCTTCTCCGTGTCAGGATCTCTACTATTAATTTCACTGACATGGCCATCGTAGCTGAACTGCTTGGGTTTTGTTTTCAATACCTCCAAAGACACCTAGATGAAACCCAACTGCTAGTGAGTTTTTTCTGGGCGATATGGAGGGGTTTGGTTTTTGTTTCTGTTTTGTACAGTTCTTGAGATAAGCTGAATTCTCACGTTGGGGGCAAAAAAAAAAAATAAATCACCCATGTGTGTGCAACGCAAAGCAAAATGACAGCACCCCGGGACACAAACCTCCAGTTTTATTTCCAGTCTGTGGGAATCCTGCTGGGTTACACCATTCACAAGTTTGACTGGGAGAGCACTTCAAACAAAGAAAATTTAATACTGAAAAGAAATTTTGATCACTTTTTTTTGAAGTATTGAAGAGCTCTCTTGTGCAACCAGCTCAGAGCAATAAGAAGTGCTAAGGGTCCCTGTCCCAGTCCTTCCTCAAAGGCAGCCCCTTGGTGCTTTGGTTAGAAGAGTCACGCGGTAACCTAAACGACAGCAAGTCTCAATTAAGATTTAGTTTGGAGGCTAAAAGCTATCCAATGATTTAGTCTCAGGGATTAAGGACAACAAAACCTTACTGACGGCTGGATAGAATTCACATTCCTTTCAATTGTGATCATCCTACATCAAGGAAATGTTTGAAATGTTGGCAGTCTCCTACGATATGCCTGCAAAAGTTATATTGCTTTAAGTAATTTAAGAAAAAGGAACCAAGAGCCATAGCACAAATGTGTTATATAAATCTTCATTGGGATCGCTGCTGTTTTTACAAAAGTAGTTTGACTGATGTTGGGTCCCAGCGGGTGACCTTTAAAAGAGACCACATCAAATGGAGGGGCAGAGCTGCAGCTCTCCACCCCCACGCTGGCTCTTCTCCTCCTCACTTCTCCTCACCAGAGTGCCTCTAGACAGCTATGTCATCTGTAGCCATAAAATAAATTGAAGAATGTCTGTCTTGCTAAAGGCAAAAAAAGGAGCTCTTTTCTCATCTCTGTTGAAGCGGGCCATGTCCCTAGCTGGGCTGCAAAATGAGCTGTATACCTACACAGTGGGTTAAATGACCATAAAATCTCCTCCTCCTCCTTCACCTCAGATCAAGGCATCCCAAGTTAAGAAGGATGTTTTTGTGGGGTCTGGGCAGGGAGCAACAGGAATCCTAGCTCTGTGCGATCTTTTAATTTGCTGTTTGATTAGTGTGGGAACAGCATGATTTGCTACTCGTGCCTATCAACATGCTAGAGGAAGGAGACAGTTTGATTTTCCGAGGGGCTTTCTGAAGCACAGCTCCTCCTAGGAAACACGTGTGGGATAGTTCATCATCAGTGATGCTTCTTACCCAGAGTGCTTATGCTCAAAAGAAGAGTTCAGCACAGCATTGAGGGTGTGCAGCTCCCAAGATTGCTTGTCTGATATTTGAACCAGGCTGCAGCGGTCAAAACTCACCAATTATTGTGGTAGAAAATCTGCTTAGGCATTTTCTTTCCTTTTTCTTCAACAATGGTCTGTTTGGTTGCAGTTTAGTAAAAGAAAATTTTTTTTGGACTGCTCTGAATCAAAAAGGCGAGTAAAAGCCATCAGTGCTACCATTACACAAGGATGTCTTATTTTTAGAAAGCCATACAAGAGTAATATAAGGCAAAATAAAGTTCTGCTGAGGTGTCCTGCGTGAGACGTTTAGAGATGCTGTATTGGCGATGAGTTCATCTACCCAGATAGAAATGGCACTGGTGGAACAAGCCGTTACTTGGCGGGAGGTGATGTGTTAGTGAAAGCGGATTTGTTTCCTTGTGGCCTAGGGGCAAAGGTGGGGATAGGGATGTGGGTGCTTCGTGGCCAACTACTCCCCTATGGCCAAGTTCCTGCACCAGACTATTGTGTGTCTCAACACATCATGTGAAACTTGTGAAGAAATGACACAATGGTGCCCAGCTAACTGAGGAAGCCTCCCTTAACCTATGAATCACAGTAACGGAGATAATTTCTTGCAGTTTAGATGATTTTATAAAATAAGATTCCCTTTGTCATCTTTAATTCTTTCTGTGGCCACATGAACGAATGTTCTCTCCTCAGAAGTTTCAGTCCCTTGTCTCCTTGTCATCTCTAGAAGAGCCCTTTGGTCCTTCTCTAGTAGCAGACAACCAGTGTGAGGAAGCCAACAGGTTTAGAAGCTACCTCAGAGAAGGGGAAAATATCACAGAGCTTAGACCAGCTCTGGTTTAAGCATCCCTAAAGGCCACAAAATCCTTTGGAACTTTCCCTGCTCATGCCGAATGCATGGATATTGCAGTAATTTCCATAACAAGAAGGAAGGTCCATAAACCAAGACTAGGCTTTCTATGAAAGACAAGTAGAAGATGCTGCAGGGGGTACTTGTTTGGATGTCCTTTCAGGCAGGGAGCCCAGTGCAGTTCGGGCACAGGACAGGAGGATCTGGATCAGTAATTGGACAGAGGGAAGAACACACATATACATCTGGGTTTGATCCCTGCTTGCTCCTTACCTCAGGGAAGATGTCTATGTGGTATCTTGAGAGTGTCTCCAACAAGAATACAGGGTGGATCAATTATGGGGCATGTTGCGCTTAGAGCTTTTTTTTCTGGCTTGCCATGTAGACGCAACCACTGAGTTTTAAATGAGAGGTATCACAAAGATTAATTGAAGGTCATTGATTTTTGCCCTATAATATACTGCCCTGCCTAAATCTCCTGGGAATCTGTTTGTTACATCTCTTTTTTGTTGCTGACAGAGGAGAACTGTTGATTTGGTCTTAGGTGGGATGTCAGAGGGTCTGAGCACAGCTGACTATATACTTCAAGCCAAGTAATGGCATATATTGTACCACTGGTTATACCATCCCCAGCCAAAATAGTCTCTGCTTTTCAGGCTATTCCCCAGACACTGTTGGGAGTGTTTTAAGTATTTGGTATTCACGATATACTCTTTGGTTAGCAATTGATTCATTCAAATTGTTTTTCCAATGAGTACCAAGAACAATATTTTTGATTCCAGTTTTGATTCTCGAAAGCACAACTTTAATTTGCTTAAAATATGCTGCTTCTGATAAAATGCCTGCCACTAAGCTTGTATGGTAGAGCACTCAGAGAGTGCTTTGCTCTGAAAGAGCCAATTTAGGTGAGAGAAAGCTAATGAAAATTATTTTGTTTTTTGAAAAAAACAACCTGTAACCTACAATCAAAGGTATGCTGAGTAGTTATGGAATAATCTTAGCTATCATTATCAATGATAATGCCCATGACTGGAGGCAAATTCTCCAGGAGCAGAGAAAGCCAGACTTAGGAGGATAGGCTAGATATATGGTTTAGTGCTTTAGGAGGTGCTAGTGCAGCAATCGCTCACATTTTTATGTAATAGCCCCTTCAAGTTTGTGCTCTCTGTGGGAAACCACGCAGATCAAAATGCACGTTATAGTGGTAAGGAGAAATTTCACTTTTGGGGAAAGGGTGGGCAAGGCAACTGGCAGAAGGAGTTCACGGAGACTGTTAAGGCGGTGATGGAGAATGCTGTACCTTCCCCAAACTACTTCACCCTTCCTCATTCCCCTTCCCCCATTAAACACCAGATTCCTCCTTCCTTATTTGCACTCCTCTCACCTCCTCTGTCACAGTCCTGAATGTTGAATTCTCCAGCTGTCAGGCAATATGTCTCACCAACCTTCAAAGCTTGGTCCCAACGCATTCATTTATCTCTATGCTATCAGGTGCAGGCTAGCCCTCTAAGCCACAGTGGGCCCTTGGCTCTGAAGGAGAGTCAAAACTCTTTCCAAGAGGCAATGTGGCTTGTCTGTTGAAACACAAGTTGTTGTTATCAGCCTTGTTTTGTTTTCCTGAGAAGCAGACAAAAAATTTCATGTTCCAGACACTTAGCATCAGCACAACACTCCCATGCCCATCCTTGGTCAAGCTTTGCCAACTGTTTATGCAATGCTTTTACCAACACAGATAACTTTTTTAACTGACCCTGTGAAGCAATGTTGCTTCAGAGGAAGCTTCAGCACTGAGCTGGATTTTCTCTCTGTTATTTCCTGGCTTAGATAGGGCTGTCATATCTGCAGCTGGTAGATACAGCCTTCAGCAACCTACAGTGAGGTTGCTGAGGGTTGCTTTTAGTGAGATTTGGCCACTACACAGGTGTTTCCAGCCTTTCCTTGCCCTCCTGGCAGCATATGCACGGGTCTCAAAAAGATAAGTACAAGGGAACCGTTCAGTGCAGCAGAAGCAATAGTCCCTCTTTAAAAATTCACAGGGTGTTGCAAATTACTTGGCTGAATTTAGTCTACCAACATTTTATCCAAGCATGTTTTTTAGCCCATGAAATGATTCTTTCAAATAGGCCAAAAGAGGACAAACTGATTCATTTTCTGCTTACAATACACAGTGTGTCCCAAATCATATCCTATTGTCATATCCTATCACACCCTGAATGGTGTATCTCAAAGAGGTTGCGCTGCCTGGTGCAAGTCACCATGTAGTATTTCCTGAGCATTCATACTTGGTCTCTGTACAATCACAGATCAGTTGTGAACAGCTGCAGAAAGTGAAAAAGAGGGGCATGTACTGCTGACACAGCTTTGTAGTCGTTATTCAAATAATGTTCACAGATGCTTTTTTCCATTTTTTTTTTTTGCTTCTTATATGCCACTAGCATTAGAAAACACCTTGCCCAACACCACAGACTAGCAAAACAGCAATCATGTTATATTCCTTGGTCACTATGAGTTGCCTAAATAAAGCAAAAAAAAAAAAATGTGATTAAAATTAAACCACGTGAAAAGCTACCGGATAGAAAGCCTAGGAATCAATAGGAATGACCTAAGCAATCTATGGTGAAATCTGCACTTGCAAAGAATGACCTCTCTTGTCTTTAAAACTCTATTTTAAAATTGATCTTTTAGCTTTCTCACATCCTAAACCTCTGTTTAGGGAACTACCAGTATGTCCTGATGCATCCAAGACTGACTGAAGCACATTTGCTGTATATAATGTATGCTGTATATTTATCATTGCCTAAAAAGGCAATGATAAACTTCCTGTTTGATAAATACAATCAATGATATAATTAAGAGCTGATGATTGGTTTGGTAATGCTTAACTTAGGGCAAGGATGGGCTTTCTCCAGAAGAGTTTATGATGTATTTCTTCTCAGAAAAGGGCAGGTGCATGGGGTTTGGCTTCTCTTGAACAAGAGTGGCAGCTCCGCAAATAAGCTCACTGCTGCCAGCCAACTTCCTGATTTGCCTTTGGAAATGAGACAGGACTTGTCTGATTTCTCATGAAACGTGTCTTCATTGAAGAACTTACTCCGACTATTTGGATGCTAGTAGGTAAATTGCAATGGTCAGTTGTCACCCAGAAAATATTATTTCAACGAAAAAAAGCCCATGAGAGTGCAATAGCAAATAATTTAGTCTTTAACAAGCAGAGTTCAAATTAACTGGTAGGATTCTTCAACAAATCAAGAAGGCTACTGCATATCTAAATGAAGAGGGACCAGACTGTTGGTAGACTTGCAGGTTCAGGCTCAGACAGCAGCGCCTCGCCAAAACACCAGCAATTGCAACAGGGGGGTTTCATCGTGCAGCACTTACCTTGCCAGGGACACTGCTCTTAATGCCCTCCGTCGACCCTTCTCATCAGCTTTCTTGCATCCTCTGTAAGGTTATCGTAGGCCGAAGAAACCATGTCTGCCCATTGGCTCGTTAGGGAAGGCTAGGTTGTAGGAGTACATTTTTACTCCGTCTCTCCTCTTTCTTGTAAAAGAGAGAAACCACAAATGTTTTTCTTCCGGTTTTAGTCATTTCCTCTCCGCTTGGCAAGCTCTTTTTTTTCACAGGATCTCTCAGATATTCAGGCTGAGTGCTCCTGAATAAGAGAGCCCATGGGGAGAGCTCAGTGGTTGTCTGTGGCTGTCTTTTAGGCACCAGATTCAGGGGAGCTATCCTGAGTAATAATTTCATTTTATTATGATGATTTACTTGGCAGTCCCAGTTCCTGAGGATATTTCTAACCTTGCTTTGGTACTAAAAAAGAACTTTGTAGCTCTGGAAAGTCAGATCATGGGCTTTGAGCTTTCCACGCTGCAGCCCAGTGGTGCTATGTGTGGTGAGATGGCTGCTGGCTCCCACAGCTCAGCACCTCTGTGGACACGGACAATAAGAAGTGCCTCGGTGCTTCAGGACCCTCGCTCTTGTTATCACAAACAATTCAGAAGCCAAGAGCCTGAGTTGCTTTAAAAAAAATGGAGCTAAGGGATACTGAGGTTGCTGTAGACAGAGGTTTCCTTCCCATGCAGGTAGGGATCGGGAGGGATGGATATTTGGCATGCACCCCTTCATCAGTGTGGAGCTGGGACAACGCCTGGCCATTTGTCTAAACCCACAAAGTGGGAAAGTACAATTAGGTGAACAACCCCTTTCTTCAATGGCAAAATTCCCATTGGTCATAAAGCAAAGACCACCTAGTGAAGGAGGGAGCATGAGGGAAGCTCCTGTGTCCTCTGAGACATCACTACAGGTGTTTTGGTTGTCCTGACCACAGGTGCTAGTAATTTCTAGAAAAACAACAGATGTAGTACAATGCTGATAGAAGACTTTTCAGTGGCTGTTTGCAGGGCTGGAAGGGAACAAGCTGTCAAGCAGAGGATGTTCAACAATGCTGCCCTTCTGCCAGCCTCACTAAGCAGGCAGGGGAAAATCTAATTAACTCAGGAGACTATCATGCAAACAATACTGAGTAACTGATCTCTCCGTATTGGTTGTACTGAATCTCTAAACTCCTCTCATTGCACGATGATTAGGGGGACAGGGTGGTACAGAAAGAGATAAAGTGATGGTGTGAGACAGTAAAAAAGAATTTATACAAATTTTTTTGTCAAGACAAGATCCAAACAGCTCTGTCAGTGAGTGGGGAAAATTGAGCCAGATCTCTGAGGTCAAAAGTTGTGGGCAAAGGGAAAATGTGAAGCACCAGGGTCTGACGGGCTGCCAGCAAGAAAGCTGGAGTTAGCAAGACATGGAGAGGTGAGAGAGAAAGGCTAATTCATTGCACTTCATCTTTTTAGTCTCAGTGCACAGGATTTCAGAGTGGGGTCCTTGCTGAAGCCCTTGCTGGGGGAAGGTAGTACAATAAAGTAAATTTATTAATTTCTGTGTGCCTCACAACTGCAAAGAAGCCTCTAATTATGTCCCCAGGACTATTCTACTTCAAAAAGGATAAGCAACCAAAGCTGGTTGATAATCAGATCGAGAGAGGTGATTCTCCCCCTCTATTCTGCTCTGGTGAGACCTGACTTGGAGTACTGTGTCCAGCTCGGGAGCCCTCAGCACAAGAAGGACATGGACCTGTGGGAGCGGATCCAGAGGAGGGACACAAAAATGGTCAAAGGGATGGAGCCTCTCAGCCTACGAAGACAGGCTGAGAGAGCTGGGGTTGTTCAGCCTGGAGAAGAGAAGGTTCTGGGGAGACCTTATAGCAGACTTCCAGTACCTAAAGGGGGCCTACAAGAAAGCTGGGGAGGGGCTGTTTGCAAGGGCATGTAGTGATAGGACGAGGGGCAATGGTTTTAAACTAGAGCAGGATAGGTTTAGATTAGACATTAGGAAGAAGTTCTTTACAATGAGGGTGGTGAGACACTGGCACAGGTTGCCCAGAGAGGTGGTGGAGGCCCCATCCCTGGAGACATTCAAGGCCAGGCTTGATGAGGCTCTGAGCAACCTGATCTAGTTGAAGATGTCCCTGCTTACTGCAGGGGGGTTGGACTAGATGACCTTTAGAGGTCCCTTCCAACCCAACACATTCTATGATTCTATGAATCACCTTCCAAAGCAAGCACTGTTTACATTTTTATCTGAACTGCCTGTTTGTTAGTCCTAGCTTTTTCCGTCCGTAACACATTTTTAAAATTGTCAAATATTTTTGATTTCCAGACTAATCAACTGCTCACCTACATAAACACAGTTGCTAAATTGCTTGTGTAACATTTTGCCAAAGACCAGTCTTCACATCTGAGATAGGAAGACACAGGCCAAGCTCTGTGCTCACTAATAGCCAGCAGCTGGTCACGCTGGTCTCCTTCCTGAAGTTGCCTTTCCCTTGGGCTTCATGAGCCAAGCTGGCTGCAGCTCCTAGCTCCAAGGGTACTAGTATCTGCTAACTTATTTTGAGGTGGCAAGATCAGGACTTCAGGCCAAAAATGGATAGCCTGCCTCACCCTGGTCCAGAGGCTATCACCTCTGCAGGTGCAGCAGCCTGGCTAATGTATCCGCTCCTACGTTTCTAGGTATGACCATGTGTACCAAAGTGACTTGTATCGGCTTCAACCTGGCCACAGAGCGCATTAGCTGAGCTTTCTGGGTTGCAATCCCCCTGCTGCACTGGGTTGCTGCGGCTGAAGCAGGGGCAGGTGCCAAGCTCTAGCAACAAGGACTCCTCCAGCTTTCGCAGCTTCGGCTCCTGGGATGGTGAACCAGAGTCTGCAGGCACCTCAGTGCCTCTGTGGGCCATGTTCAGAAAACCTGCTTCCAGCAGAAACAAACCTTCCTTAACAAAGACAGGAGTTGCAGCTATGTATTAGCACTGTGGGTGTGTGTTACCTCCAAAAGAATAGGGCAGGTAGAAGGCGGAGACGGTCCTCAGGCATTTGGACACCCTAGGAAATCCAACTAGTTAGACTACATCAGACATCAATAGGCTAGAGTTGTTATTCTGATGAGGTATGAGTATAATTTTCTTAACCTGCACAGTCAAACTGAGGGCAAACTGTGACATATTGACAAAAGATGCCTCTTACTGGTGAAAACCAGTCATCTTTTTGTATGCATGTATGAGCCTTTTCATATTAATTTCTGCTGCACTGGAAAATTACTGTTTTCTCTGTCAGTGGAGAGGTGAAGCATTTGCTTGGTCCTTAGAAGTCTCATCATAGGTTTGTAAACTCTTTGCTGTGATTTCAAATAGGAAAACCCAGCCGGGATGTGAGTAAATGCTCCTGGTGAAGTCAAGTAATAGATATCTTACAGTAAATCTGAGGAAACCTACCTGAGGACCCTCCTTCATCCAGAAATGAAAGGTTAACTTTAGATGAAAGGGAAGAACCAAATACTTTTGCTGCAGTGTGTTGAGCACATCAAAATTATTACTTGGGTTTTCTCATGTCTTTCAAGTCAAGGTTTTCATTCTCAGCTTCTCATTTTCCTCAGCTGGACAGACTGATGCTGTGTGTCCAGATTGGTGCTCCTCCATTTCATGTATAAAAACTGTGTGCTTTGTTATTTGGAATGGACATGTAAACCAGTTTGTCTTTCCATATGTGAAATCCATTATTCTCCAAAATTTTTGATTGAACACTAGTTCCAGGCTTATTTCTCCCAAAAAGAAATTCAGCAGTCCTTCCTGATGGTCACTGAGTTGGTGAAAAATGCAAAAAAAAAGTGTTGCTCAAACACCAAAAGAAAACAGACTCCTCCTTTTAGGCAGCTTCAGCGCATTTCAGACATTACAAACATCAGCTACTGCCATGTTTTGGCTCACAGAACCTTCTCCTCCCAGAAAGATTCCTGGTATAACCCCCAGTGGGTTCCCTATTGAATGATTTGCTGTTTGTTAATTCTTTTACTCTCTTACAGTCTACAGTGCTGCTTGGCAAAAGTTGTTTCCAGAGGTATTCCACCTTTAGAAGAAATCCTGTCCCTATTCAACAATGGTCCAACAGGTCCATTTATTCTCCCAAATAGCAGCTTGTACCCCTGCTATAATCGTCTGTAATAATTTTCCCTAAGTCCAGTGGCCATATCTTTCTATTTTTCAAATGATACTTCTCTCGACAAATCATCTTCCAACAGCCCCATGAATCTGTATGTTTATAGCCCCCTTTGAGGTAATTACTGCCTCATAATGTTTAGACTCATCAAGTTTTGTCTGAGCTTCAGTCCCCTGAGCTGTCTATGTATCTGCACCCCAGTTCCTCAGGAAAAGGATTTTTTACATAAATCACTTTTACATAGTGCAGTTGTTGCACGAAACGTGACATGAAAGAAATGTTGCACAAATTAACAGAATCATAGAATGGTTTAGGTTGGAAGGGACCTTAAAGATCATCTAGTTCCAACCCCCCTGCCATGGGCAGGGACGCCTCCCCCTAGACCAGGTTGCTCAAAGCCTCATCCAGCCTGGCCTTGAGCACTTCCAGGGATGGGGCTTCCACCACCTCTCTGGGCAACCTGTTCCTGTGCCTCACTGCCCTCACAGTAAAGAATTCCTTCCTAATATCTGATCTAAATCTACCCTCTTTCAGTTTAAAACCATTACCGCAGCAGGCTTGAGGACTTTTGCTTCTTGCTCCTTTCCCATTTTCGCTGTCTCTGGCACATGGCCATCATTGCAAGCAGTCCTGTTTAGCCCTGTGCCCCTCTGAGCCGGGCTCTGCAGACCCTGCACTGCTCCTGGAGTGCTTCCTAGCTAATTAGGCTTAAGAGAGCAAGCCTCTGGTTGTGTCTAGTTTGTGTCTTTTTTGTTTTTTTCCTCCAGGAGTTGCTTTAGCGTAAATTCACCAGTGATGAAGCTTGCAAGCAGGACAAATACTCAGGGAGAGCTGGATGTACCACCCCAGTGTAAGCTGGAGGGTTCACAAGGGTGGTGTAGCTGGTTAAGGCAGTGGACTGAAAGCCAAAGGGCTTGAGGCTCTTTTCCCAGCTCTGCCATGGAGTGTGGTCTCTGATAAGATATTCTGGCACCCTGTTAATATCTTCTTTCTCCACTTCTCCTTGGCAATATAAACTGCAGAGTCCCTTTGCATCAGGATTGATTTTTGGCTTTTATTTTTTTCAGTGCCGTTAAAAACTGTTGTCTCTCCCCCTGGCCTGTACATTAGATACATACATGTAAAGTGATCCCCAGTACAAACCTTGAATAAGTATAGCCATAAAGAAGAAGGAACTAGAGAGACTTGGTCCTAAGAAACACAAATTACACTTCGTGGGTGTCTACATTCGCATCAGTGTGCATCAGTGAGCTCTTGGAGACAGCTTCCTTTGGTTTTCCTGAAAAACTTTTGTTTCAGGCAGATCTATGTTTCAGGGGGTTGGGTCTGACCCCACCAAACACTCCAAAAAGTCCTTTAATTTTTCATCACAACAAAAATCTACATTAAAAGAATCCTAAATGTAGAGATATTGAAACCAGGTACAAACTGTCCGCCTTGGGTCTCCCTCTCATTTCCACACAGTGAGTTCATTTCTCTGCTGAGGGAATGAAGCTGTCTTGAAGCATCAGCAGATACCAAAAAGTAAAACTATCCACTGAGTTTCAACTGGGCTCATGTCAAAATTATGTTAAATGATAAGCCTCGCTGGACTTCCGAGTGAAGCTATAATAATTGCTCCAAATTGTGCTCAGGGAATTAGAGATTTGCTGGAAGATTCATGGCCCAGAAGGAGCCTTTTACAGTAAATCTGGTCCCACATCTGGTTTGACATTGTAGTCTGAAAAAGGGTAGGACTTAAAGAGTTTTGCATCTCGCCAGGAAGCCTCTAGCACAATGCACTTGATCTGTTTTTCTGCCAGTGGAAACGGAGCAGCCCAGACTTCTGTTGGTTTGGATGCCGACTGAAGTGGTGGCTCTGAGAGAAAAGGCAACAGTGGCTTCTGGGTGTTTTTTACAAAACTGAAAATACATGTCCAAGAGGCGGGTTCTGGGCATGGTCTAGGCAGTCATGTTGAATGACACGCTGCTGGGTTACGAAAGGGTAAGCGGAGTCCTTTCTGATGCATCTTGGTGCCAGGGTGAATTAAACACAGGAGGAGTTTGCAAGAAATGGTGCAGAGCAGACCCAGCTGGATGGGGCTGGGACCAACGTGGAGAGAAGGTACAGCGCAAGCCAAGCCATTGCAAATGGCCTGAGAGATCTGTTTCAGTTATGGTCAGGGTCCTGATTCACCTCCCACCTTTGGGATGCTTGCAGTCAAAAGAAATAAAAGAAATAAGTTGCTGTAAAATGGGAGACTGGGATCAGCTTTGTAATTTATAGTCAGCTGCACTTTAAATTCCTTTTTTACTGCTTTCTAACTGAAAGCTTCTGAGGCAAAACTTTCTCACAGGGCAGATAGATTATTGTGCTAAAATTTCCCTGAGATACTTTGTTTATCTGTGCTAAGGTTAGATTGCTCAACACGCACTTAAGTAAATAACATAAAACCCAAGGACTATCTTTAGCTACTGCAGAATGTTTTCCCTAAAATAATGAAGTACATAACTGGCATTGCTTGAGCAGGGGTTTATTATATTTTTTCAATATTTTTTAGTGTAGTGGGAAGAGGGCAGAGCAGTACACAATGTCTGGGAGTGAAGCACTTGTCCTTTTTCTTGGTACTAGGAAAAGCAGCCAAGGCTGGCCCTGAGCAGTAGCAAACCTGACTCCACGGATGACTGAGTGCAGAGGCTGATGTCTGTACGTTGTTCTGACAAGGCAGGGGTGAGCCAGGTTGGGGGGAGGCCTGTTTTGGGGGAAGCATCGGATAGAATCATAGAATGGTTTGGGTTGGAAGCGACCTTAAAGATCACCTAGTTCCAACCCCCCTGCCATGGGCAGGGACACCTCCCACTAGACCAGGTTGCTCAGAGCCCCATCCAGCCTGGCCTTGAACACTTCCAGGGATGGGGCATTGCCAGCTTCCCTGGGCAACCTGTTCCAGTGCCTCACCACCCTCACAGTAAAGAATTTATTCCTAATATCTAACCTAAATCTCCCCTCTTTCAGTTTAAGACCATTACCCCTCATCCTATCACTACACTTCCTGATAGAGTCCCTCCCCATCTTTCCTGTAGGCCCCCTTTAGGTACTGGAAGGCTGCTATAAGGTCTCCTCAGAGCCTTCTCTTCTCCAGGCTGAACAACCCCAGCTCTCTCAGCCTGTCCTCACAGGAGAGGTGTTCCAGCCCTCTGATCATGATAGCACGCATGGAAGAGAAAATGGGAAAATGTAGAAGTAGCACGCATTAAGTTCTGTAGGTTGTTGACAACTGGGAGGTGCTTACAGGCAAAGATTTGTTTTGGGTGGAATATCCTACATTCCTCCAGAGCTGCATTTCTGGGCCAAGGCTGGTGAAGGGGGTAAGGGGAGCTGTAGAGGAAGGAATTGGTGTGGCAGCCTGAATGTGACTTGTGCAATCTCCATGCTTGGTTTTTGTACACAGGGAAAGGAAAGATGCAGGTACACTAATTGTGTATTAGTTGGCCACAAGATCACCCTGAGTCACTAGCATGACCTGTCCTTAAAGAAAGGGAAATGTGATCTCAGCATGAATTGCCAGGAGGAGCATATAAATACCAACGTTCTTTTCTAAACACCAAGGAGATGTCATCTAGAAGTCTAGTCACCTGCTTCCAAGAAAAGTCAATTCATACTGGGACAGATGCAGAGACAGGTCATTAGGTTCATTAAGTAAATGATTAGGGGTTGGGTTTTTGTTAGGGAAAGGTATTAAAAAGCCTGCTGGTTTGTTTAGCTTAGCAAAACAAAAGCTCTGATTGCTGTCTGTAGATACTTCAGCAAATACACACCAGAAAAAGAAGACAGCTGTTTAAGCTAAAGGAGAGCTCTGACACAAAAACAAATGAACCTCAAGTCCTCATGCCAGCCCTAAAAGGAGACGCCTACCTGTGGGAGAAGGGAGTAATAGTGTGATAAAAACAAACTTCATTTGAAGGTGCAGATGGAAGGGCATTGTATGGCCTGGGACAGGGAAGTCCTCTCTAATCTTATGTCCCCGTTTGCAGCAGCGTTTACAGTAACTGGTGGTGAGAACAGAGGCTTTTTAGTTGGTGGGCAGTTTAACATGGGAAGTATTTAAGATCTTCCCTCACATTTCTAGTGCCTTGTGCTTGCACAGCTTTGTGCCCCTGTGCAAAGAGCTGCAGAGTGCCATTGTTCTGACTTACTTTTGCTTTGGGTTTATTTGGACAGCAGTAAAAAAGTCTGCATCGAGACTGAGCCTTTGGTTCATATGGAGACCAGCTGTGAAGAAATGGGGAACTTTTGCGAAAGGCTGAAGTATGTGCGAGGGCACTTGCAGCCGTTCTGTGGGTTGCGTGCCTTGTTAGTCTTTGCTGTTTATTACCCTGTTGTTTAAAATTAATGGGAGTTGTATGTATCTTGTAAATGAACATATAGGATCATTTCCAAAGTCTCTATCCATTTCTTTCTCTCCTAAGTAGAAACTAATGAGTTCTGTAGAAATTTTTCATTGTAAATAAACTCCTTGACAAATATTTGAATGTTTTTGTTTTAGAAGTTAGTTGTAAATATTTTTTTTTATCGTTCAATTGTTACCAGAAATAACTCAGTCCTGGAATTCACTCCCTGATAATATGTTACATCTTCCTGGAATAACTACATTCCAGAGGTCACATTCTGCAAATAGCTTTCCTAACTTAAATTACTAGCCAAATAGTCTGAAGGGTCCTATATGACTGCTATTGCAAAACTCAACTTTCCTGGTAGCCATCTGCATTTAATCACTTTCAGGGGAAAAAAAAGTTATGTGCAGTGCTTCGGATCCATGCTTTTCTTTTGAGAGTGCATACCTGCAAGTAGCTTCATTATTCACATTTTATGTTCGTGTGAAGGGTGTTCGTACTTCCCATTCCCAAAAACCACAGTGTGGTACTGCTAATAATGACCATTCTTCAGTGGCAAGTTATACTTTGGCAATAGCTTCAATATCATCACTCTGGTGCTATAAAGAAATGAGGAATATGTGTTTGGGCTTTGTTTAGAACAGAGCACTGTGGTTTTCATATATGTTCTCCTTTCAGTAATTTGAGAACTTCCAGGCTTGGTAAAAGTTAGAAATCAACTGAGAGTCTGGAAACGGCAGAGGTAACAAAAGGAACAGTTATTCCTTAATTCGAACTAAAGTTATTACTGTCCTTAGGGCAGGACTCAGTTGGCAGGGAGAAGGATGAGGGGTAAAAAGAGATGGATGGGGAGCACAGATGGGGTGATGTTCTTCAGGAGACATCATCTGAATTTAAGAGAACCATTTCACCTCATCTCTTCAGCATGAAAGATACTCAACTTGCTAAAAGAAAACTTCACAGAACTAAGGACCAAACCCCCTTTCTCAGTTATGCCACCTAATTCTTGCAGCTCTGTGAAGTTAGTGAGGAAACTCGAAGGCAGAGAGGCAGGGCTTTGGCACAGGGGCGAATGTTGGCCCTGAGAACGGAGCACCACTGAAAAGCATCAAGCGGAGCAGGGTATCACTAGTGGAAAAATACAGGAAATTCTTCCTGCAGTCTCCAGGGAAAAAGGCTTATTTCAAGATCAGAAGAAAGCAATTATCTTTATTTTCTTCCTGGTAAAAAAAAAAACAAAACACCAAAAAACCAATTCCACAATCGCATATCTTCCTTTTTCTTCCAAGTATAATTTGTCATGAAGGTACAAGCAGAAAAAAGGCTGATTCTGAACAGCCTACGTAACGTTTTTGTTTCCCTGCTAACAGTAAAACAGTGGTGTGATCCTGACCATTTGATGAGAAAATAGGAAGGTGGAGGGTCCCTCTAGAACAGACATTGCTTCTTTTTTTAACGTTTTGCATTGAAAACACTGAGTTGGGCAGCATATCAAAACCCTGCAGTATTTTGGCTGAACTTTTTGAGTTTGGGAGCATATGGGTTTTTTTACCCAAATGGTAATGTTTTACTCTCTATTAGATGTACGTGGTGGATAATTTCGATTAACCAAACCCCTGATTTTTCCATAGGAAACCATTCGCAGTGGAAAAAAGTTTTGCTTCTGCTCAAAGAGCAGGCGACGAGCTGCGCAGCAGGAGAACCAGGTACGTAACGCAGACTGAGTCCCAGCGGCAGGGCTTATGGGGGGATATGTTTTCCTCGTAAGCTTTTATAACCTCAGCAGTGTTTCTAACAGCAAGCCAAGTAGCTACCAGGATTCAAACAGCTCTCTGGTGACCGTCATGTTCCTGAGGCTCCGCATGGCTGTGGCACGGCTTTATTTAGCAATTTATTCCTTAAGAACTACAGGGATCAACCACATGGAACAGCATCCATGGAGCCGGCGCTGCACTGGCTCTCAGCCTGTGAGGCCCCTTAATTTCTCCCGTTACATCCTGAGGTTGCTCTCTTTGGAAAGCCCAGGCCTGCCCCGCTGAGCTCTGTGGGGTTTGCTACAGGGCAGCTGCTGCCAAACAGCTTTGTGGGGCCGCTCAAGAAATACTCTGTGACAGAGCAGTGGTGAGGGATCGGTGCTGGACTGTGCCCCCAAGGAAGGCACGATGGGCCGAGATATAAGGAGATGTTTCTTGGTTGTAAGCTGAGGTTTATACCGAGCAGCAGTATTGAAGAGCAATGCACATCAGGCTTTCAGGACACCCTGGGGGGCAGTCAGGAGTTAAACCTTCAAGTGGTGGGTGTCCTCAGGATCCCATGTACAAGGGTCTTGGGCATCTGTCTCCACCTGATGGGGAGCAGTTGGCTGAAACGCCAACCCACGGCTTGGTGTGAGGAAGGGTTTTCTGCTCTGTGAGGCAGCAAGAATTTGACGATCGGGCATCACGCTTTCCCCACCATAATCACTGTGCAGAGGTGCAGCATGCAGTGATGGACAGCATGGAAAGCACTGCTAAACCTGCTGGGCCCTGGATTGCCCAACACCATGGTTTGTTGTTGCAAGAGTCTGTGGAGCGGTCGTTCATCAGTACGTACTCAATCCCCATGAGGGAGGGACACACAGCGACATGTGGATGGATGGGTGGACCAGGCCCTGCTAAGTCAATCAGAATCTGCAGTATGGGGTTTATGTTGATTTCATGCTCTCATGATGGTTTTGTACTGATTTTTACAATTTTTAACCAACTTGAGCCAGCAGAATGAATTTGTATCAGATCACCTTTTGCATCACATGGCCATGCAGCTTCAAATATGGGACAAGCAGTATCTGAATGTACTGTTTCTCCTAAAATGATGCCCTGCCTGAAAAAAAGCATCTCTGTTCATCATCTGCACTTGCAGAAAGGATGGGGAGGAGGAGGGAGAGAAATGAGGACCACACAGGACTCGCACGTAGCGGTCCTAGGAGAGAGTTAACCCTGGAGCTCAGCCCTGGTTCTCCCTACAGGGCTCTGCTTTGCTTGCAGAGGGGCCAGTAACCCCTGGATGGAAGCCTGTCTGTAAAGGATGAGGGAGGGCAGAGGGAGCTTTTATTTAAGGAACCTTTCCACAAAAAGCTGCCCATGAGCTTATTCTTTTGCTGTTCAATAACATATGTTGCAAGAGAGAGGGAGTACGATATTCTCTAGATTAGGGAAGAGGACTTTCTGTGTTTTGAACTGATTCAGAGAGGCCCCTCACAAAGACTTCAGAACAAGACTAAAAATAGCTTACTCCATTAATACCAAGGAAACACTTTTTTTTTGCCAAGAAGCTGCAATCCTATTTTTTATGCCCACTGATTTTAGAAAGCGGACTTTTAAGTCCCTTTGTGTTGGGCCTCTTTCTGAGTAAAAAGCATTACGAAGATCAAGGTTGCTTTGTACTTTGTTTGAAGAGCTATCAAATAGCAGAAGTATCAGATAATGTAGATTATCATCTTATAGCTCTCTACAGTTTTATGCATTTTAATTACTGGTACAGAGCGAGTTCTGTGGGACATTTGAGGCTTAGAAACAGACACTAATTAAACAAGCAAAGTGTGCTGAGATCTCTGTTTCCCTGAACTGTATCAATAACAAAATTCTCTAACAGGTCAACACAAACTTCCTCCTCCCCCTCTCATCTGAGCTGTGGGTACTGAACAGTGTAATGTTTTCATAATCATCTGATTTACATAACAGCAGATAAACTCAAAACACAGAAAGAAACTGGGCCATGAAATCCACAGTGGCCATTCCAGTAGCTTTCCAGAATCCCTGACAAGCCTCACGTCAAATCCCCCGCAGCAGCTTTACATGAAGAAAGCCCATTTTCCCCTATGGATCAATGCTGTTATGAAAAACGGTTATTTAATCATAGGTAGAAAGAGTGATCTGTTCAGGGCAGCTTAGAAACATATCCAAGCTTGGCCTGGTCCCACTTCATCTTCCTTCCAGTAGGTGGGTGCTGGGAGGAGCATTAACGCAAGCTGAGCACACCTTAGAGACTTGAAAGATCATTAACTACTTGCCTGAAGTCATCAGGAAGCCTAACAGCTGACCCTGGAGGGGTGGAAAAGGGACACTAAATCGTGATCAAGAATATGCCCAGATTATAGGAATATGGGTGAAGGGTTGGCAATTTCTTCCAACCACCTTGTTCTTCTGTCAAAATGATAATATTTTAGCTCCTGTCTGGACTCCTGGCTCTGGGATGGTGAACACGGCTGGTTTTATGGGCCATTTTCAGTTAAATTATTACCTGCACACTGATTGTAGAGACCCAAGTGCTAAATACAATTGCTGAACCCTCAGCATCCCTTGTCTTGTTCATTCCCTTCCTTAACAAAGCTGAGTCCTTGGGGTCAGTTGCACGCTATTGGCAGTGGGTATTTAACAATACCTGATGTGACGCAGAATACCACAACATTTCCAGCAAGAGAGCTCTCCAAGGCAGGTGGTTTCCAGTGTGCACGTATGTGCCTGTATTTGTATGCGTGCTGGCCATACTGTTCTCCAAAGCAGGGAGATAAGAATAGGATTATCCCGTATCTGCCAGCTACAGGCTCCTCAGACCTTTCTCTGAAGCATCTGGTGCTGGCTAGCATCACAGACAGGATATTGACCCTTGTCTCTGAGCGAGTCTGGCAATTCCCTTATTTCCAGGCACTGGACAGAAACAGACTGTTTTCTAGTAGAGGGTGGCTCGTATTTCTTGCCAATGCTGACACTCAAATGTGGCTTTCACATTCTGTCTTACTCCTAATACACAACCTCAGGCTGAAGGTCAAAGGGTAGATCCTGGATGTTCCCATGCAAGGAAAATCAATTTAGATTCACAAAAGACAGAGCAGTCAATGCAGAAGGTCACTGAGTGGTCTCAGTTGCTTTTCGGGTTTAGAAATTTGAACGGGGAGGAAGGAGGGGGATTAGCAAGGATGAATTGATGGAGCAGGATTCCTTGCAGACTGGCAGAACATGAGCATGAGAAGAAGCATAGGCAGAAGGGCCATCTGCAGTAAAGACTGACCCATCCCACTGTGCCAGGACCTGAACTATCCCGAAGTCTCATCTGTAGTTGTACTTTGGCCTCAGTTTACCCCATTGTGAAGTGAGATGTTCACCAAGTTTGGAATTCAGATGTGATGTGACCAGAGACTTTTTACTTTATGGAGAAGTTTGACACCAGATAGTTTGCTTTTAATCAAGTAAAGGACTTGGACAAACAGAGAATGACCTGATTCCTTGTGCGAGGATCAAGAGAGATGCTTGTGAGCTTAAAACACTGCTCTTCTGGTGTAGCAGGAAAATCTGCTTGACCTGTAACAGACAATTTGACCCCATAGGAAATTAGAGCTGAGAAACACTCTCCAAGGGGTTTTGGGGGCGTTCTTTGCCTTACAAAGATGCTCATTTCCTCCAAAAAGACATTAGCAAGCGTCAATGCTTTTTGGAGGGGCCAGGGCAAAAGACTTTGTGTGAAAGGCAACAGGGAAAGCAACTTTCAGGGCAACAAGGCAGTGCTTGTCTCCCCCCAGCACACAGTGTGGGGAGGAAGTATCGGTCCTCTCCACCTCTGCCCCCCGCTTGCCTTTCTGCTTTCAGGCTGGCGAGTGCATTGGATGGAGCCGCACTCCATACATCTCACCAGGAAACTCTTGTAGTTTGCATTAGGGGTGTCGGCAAACTCAAGCTACTCCTCTCTGAAAAGCTAATGTCATCTTTTGGTAAAAAAAGCACCTAATGAGTGAATTCCCCCTTCCGCCTCATTATGTTTTTGAGCGCTGCTCAGCAATAACACCATGCACAGCTTCAAATTTGAGCACCAAGGTCCCTACAGACACAGGCTGTTTTGCAGCTTTCATGTATAGAGCAGAGCACGACACCTCCCCAGGGGCCAGCGCAGCGCTGCCGTTTTCATCTGGAGGCAGATTCCTGCTGCAGAGTCTAATGCCCCATTGAATTCAGCGGGGTTACATCAGACGTAGAATATGAATCAGGATCTTAGTTTGTCACTTGGCGTTTAGTTCATATTTGGTGTTGCTATAAATAGGCCATTTGGCTGTGATTCTTATTTCCAGATTTATTTTTTTGTTGTTTTTAACCCCGGCTACGCTTTTTTAGACCAAGAGTGTGTGACGTGTCCCAGAATGTCAGACTTGGAAGTGGAAAGGGCAGATAACTGAGGCATGGCTCACTCCTGTCCCAGGCTGCTTCCCACTGTGGGCAGAAAAGGGCCAAATGATCAGTCTTGGCGCAGTCATGGAGGGTTGTTTTGAGTTCCTAGGAATTTAACCCTATGGCTTTGACCTTTGACAAGAACACTTAATTATTTCCAGCTCTCCAGCCAGGTCATAAACTGGACCTTTAAAAAAGTTTCCTGCTTTCCATAAAAGAGAGCTCTGGGCTCCTGTCATAGCGGAGTTTACATTCTTTGAATGGAGGGACTTCTTGAATCAGCGGGATACTAGTGCTGGGTTAAAGAGTTCAGCATTTGGTTTTGTTTCAGTAGATGAATCTGCGTTCTAAAACGTCATCCTGTGTCCAGATTTTGTATCTCCCAAAATTTTCCTTTTGTTTTTTTTTTTATTTCCCCAGATTCTCAAATGTGATATTGTTCCATTATAAAACCAGAATTTGCCTGCAAAATCAGAATAAAAAATATTTTGCCCTTTTCTTACCTGCAGAGTCACACTTGAATAATAACCCATATTTTATTCGTCCAAATACCCAGCAGTGACTGCCTTGTGCTCCTGAACTTTTTGTTTCAGTAGCAGCTTATGAGTGTATTCGTTCCTTGGCTGACGTACCAAGCTGCATATGGCACGCTTTCTGTATGAGGCAAGAGACTTATTTCTTTTTACCTTTTTCTGCAATGGTCTCCATGCATTCCAGTTTGTCAGGGGGACATTTCTCCTTCAGTCAAAAGAATAAGAAATGCAAAGCATTAGTTATGCCAGACTATCCAGTAAATTGGAAGGCAAGACCCTCGCTGCAGCATGTCGTGACTTAATGAAGAAGTATTTCATCCCACGCTTCCTCTGATTTAGGTAAACACACAGACCTAAACAACCACAAGGCACCAGGGAGTAAAGAGACTCTGCCTGGCAGCCTTGCAAGGCTCCTGCTGTTTTGCAGCCCGAGGACGGGCTGGTGGGGTGCATGCTGACCTCCAGGCACACACCACTCCCGGCAAGGAGCTACTGAAGCCATCGGAGCCTCACTTAAACGACAGTAAGGTTTAACGGAGAGTGTAATTCTGCCTTCCCACTTAACGGCTTTACCAGTAAGTTGCTGCTTTTTCCTTACATGGGGATGTGGTTGTGTGGGGACATTCTTTTAAAATGAAAAGGCGGCGCTGGGTACCAAAAACCACTTGCCCACATTTCTAGCGTGATGCACTGTAAAGCAGCAAAACAGAGCTGAAAAAACAAAACTTTGACTGAAACACCTATTTTTAGACTGATTTCCCAGCTTTTGCAGCCCCAGGCTCTGCCTGTGGGATCTGAGGCCAAGCCCGGTGTCCCCCCCCCGCCACGGGCACAGTAGCTGGAGCTGGCCTTAAGCAGGCAGCTGGGGTCCACGTCTGCGTTCACATCAGCCCAGCTGTGCAGCCAGGGGTTGGGCCGGGGTGAGGAACCTCTTGTAACGCCTGCACCCCGTGAAGCTTTGGCCAAGCCCGAGCTGCAACCAGAAACCTGCCCTGGTGTCCCCAAGCCTTCGCCTCCCAGTTTGGGGTCGCTGAGACCATGACTGGCTGCAGGAGCATCGTG
Organism: Stercorarius parasiticus; assembly: GCA_013396915.1. Taxonomy (NCBI): domain Eukaryota; kingdom Metazoa; phylum Chordata; class Aves; order Charadriiformes; family Stercorariidae; genus Stercorarius; species Stercorarius parasiticus. The sequence goes on along the minus strand of VWZL01001112.1, from coordinate 6,799 downwards.
CAGGTGAAGCCTGTGAGATGTCTGAGAGGACAGAAACGAACAGCACCCCTTCCTTGCCTCATTTCAGGAGGGGTGAAAATGGAAATGCACACATTAAGGATCACCAGCGGGAGTGGTGATTGCATTTCTTGGTCTGCGGAGAGTAAATGAGTTTAGACAGAGACATTATTAAACTTGTCTTGGAGAACAGCAAGCAGCTGTAAGCATCTTTCCTGCTTGGAGGTAGTGCCCCATGCCTCGCAAAAAGCTGGATTCCTGAGCATGACCTGGGAAATTCCAGCCCTTGCCCTGCCTCTGGGGGGCTGCCAGCTTCCACCTTAGTTATGCGTGAGAACACAGCCATTGCCAGGCAAAGAGGGGAAAAAAAAGGCAAAAAAAAAAAAAAGGCAAAAAAGCAGAAAGCTTTACATGCCACAAGCCCTCAGGAAAAGGGCCTGCGTTTCAAGATAAATCCGTTTAGCTCTAAACACAAATGGCATGTTTGTAAAACGGCACAGAATCTCAGTTGCTGAAAACAAAACAGCGATTAGTGGCGATGCTGAAGTCTGTGTCTTGAAGGGCTCGTCTTTTTTTATACTTTTGCCCCTTCACAGTCTCCTGCCAGTACACAATGTCCTGAAAATGCCTTCTGCCGCCTTACTCTCTCCAACAGCATTTTGCAGCAAATGAATTGCATTTTCCTCTGTTTTTTCTTCAGTTCAAGCCTGCAAATGATTAACTTTTTAAATTGCAATTCCGTGCTGCCTGAAACGAATTCTTACCTAGAGGCTGCTTTATACTACTCTAGCAATGCCAAACTGCTGAGCTGCCAGTGTGGTATAAAAGAGACCTGGACATTAAAAAAAACATCCTTTCATGTCTCTAGAATATTTTCCGTATTTTACAAAAGTACCAAATACTTTGGTTTTCTCAAAAGAAAAAAAAAAAGCAAACACCCATTTAATATTCCTACTCCCCATATATACCTTATGGTATTTTAAATACCATCTTTCAGGGTATTTTAAATACCATCTTTCATCTTTTCATCTTTTTTAAAAGTAAATAAGTTTTATGGTATAAATATTTTCCCTGTGAGGTTAGGAAACCAATGTGTCGGACACTATATTTTTTAACAGTTCTGGTATATTAGATCATGTTCTTTTGTGGTTTGGTATGACATCAGGCCACCGCAAAGCCATACCAGGAGAATCACACGGAGGAAAACATGTCAACTTAATAGCTTTCAACATGCAGGGGAGTTTTAAAAGGCCAAAACCTGGGTTCATGGAATAATATGTTGTTATTCTGACAAAGCTAACCTGAGGTGACTTGCAAACGTGAGTACTTATAAGCAGCTTAGAGGAAGAGATGAGGTGAAAAGCATCATTATTTGGATGCTGCAACTTCAGTGAAAAAATCAGCAAGGCAGACAGGCCAGCCACCCCCACCCACCACTTGCCCTCCAGTAAATCCCTGATAATTTACCTGCAATCTAAAGCTCTTAGTACTGGCTTTCCTAAATGAGAACGGTAGCCTAAACTGCTAACACACCCAGCTCACGGCCTGCCACTTTGGTAATGTTTTTACTTATCAATTCCACTTATCTCTTGGTTGTTTTTTTTCTTAATGCAGCACTGGCGATTCTTAGACCTTTCGGCCACCGTCATGAGGAAACACAGAAGAAAAATAACTTTTCTCTGAAGGCAGACCTGCAAGAGCAAGTGCCAAAATGCTGACGGGCGGCTGTGAGCACAGTGATGCCTCAGGCTGGCTGCGGGTGATTTAGGTGGGGAGGGAGCTCGGGACCCAGCCCCAGGTGGAAATAACCTGCCTTGTGGGATTTCCCACTTTGGGCTGGGTGATGGCACTGCCCTGACTTGTCACGGGTGCAGGGGGATTAGTTCCTGCCTTGTGCTGCCCTCATTCTCCCGTGGCTCCTGCCGTAACTGCTTTCCCACCCAGAGCAGCTGGGGAGCCTGCTTGTGCTCTCCCGCTACCCCTGCAGCCGCAGGCAGCGATTGTCACAGAGCAAGGGCCTCTCCGAGACATGTAGCGTAGCTTGGGAGGAAAGCGGATCTCGGCAAGGTCTGCCCCTGTGTCCAGCAAGCACCCATCTACAGAGATTTGCATCAACCACTAAGAAGTCATTGCCTCCATGGAGCACCAATCCCAATGGAACCACGTGGTAGAGGCCACGTGGAGCACCATGGAGCCACCATGGAGCACGTGGTACAGGCGTTTATTGGTTTGTTTGGGTTTTTTGTTTTTTGTTTGGTTGGGTTTTTTTGTGGTTTTCTTTTTTTTTTTAGAGCAAGTGTCACCAACTTTATTTGAGAATTTGCTATTTCTATTTCTGACCCATAAAAGGACTTGTCTACCTGGAAGGTTTTCTCCTTTTTCTAACTCTACTAATTGGGCTAGTGAAAAATATTTCTTGTACTCGTAACCTTTATCTCAGCTAGGGCTTACTCCATCACTTTCCCAGGAGAAAACGAAGTGCTGTTCCCACTGCTGGCCTTGTACTTTGAAGGATGGACCCAACACGTGAGGTATCCTGCAGCTCCGATAAGCCTCGGAGAACCTGAGAGTTACAAGCAGTCTCATATTGATGTGCATATGTGTGTGCAGACATAAAAGGAGCTATCTCAAATGGCAAAGGCAATCTTTATATTGGCATTTCTTAAATCCTCAGCTTTGTAAGCTAATTAATGTCCTAATAGCATTGATTTGCATTTGAGCATGTAATAAAATACTGTCAAATGCTTATACCACCAGTTATTTTATGTCATTCAGATTATATTATTGATACAACAGATGCAGGTTTTATCCCCAAAACAGAAAGGGTAAGAGAGACTTTAGATTCAGATGTATTTTATGCACCGATGTTATGATCCTCTGCTGCTGCTGCTCCATGCTCTGCTGTCACTGTTTCTCCCGTCCCTGCCGCAGCAGAGGGGCAATGTCAGTTGGATGCAGTTGGTACCAAGTTTCTCTGATTTCCCTTTTTGAGGAGGGACACGTCTTCTACACCAGTGGTGTCTTAGGCACTGGAAAATACATTAGTTGCTGGGACAGCTCATACATGCAGGACTCTCCTGGGAGATAATCCATTGATATTCATTTCCATTATAACATATACTGATTTGATGGCTGTAGTCAGCCAAGTCAGCAATATTTTTTTAACTGAAAAAGTGTCCTATGACTGTTTTGTATTTTTGGGGCTCTCCTTCGCAACATACAGCTGAGATGTATAAACAAAAATTATGTAGAAAGAATTTCATGTGATCTGTCAGGCCATTCAAACTTAACCAGTCTGCCTTGTACTTTGAATACCGACTATTCACAGCAATGCGATTGCAAGAGATATACAGCTTCAGGATTCCTGTTAGAAATTTTTAGGTAAATCATTCTGAATAAAGAACTCAGATTTATTTTTTTTTCAGCTGTTTGCAGACAATCTACAAACTTGGTGAGAGAATAAGTTTGTGGACTGCGTTGCATGAAATTGTAGCAATTATTAAGTCGAATATAAGCAGTGGACTGGATTTTGACTTCCTCCTCCTGTCATTGTCCTTGCTAAATGACTTGTACAAAAGCACCAATAGCAAATTTCATACACAGTGTTTCTCACCAGCCCTTACACAGGGAGATAAAGAGAAGATATTTCTGATAACATTTGAAGTTGTTCCTTTTTTAGATTTCAACATGTTCATAACAGCACAGAAAAGGAAATTGTTTCTTCTGACGTGGCATGTGGACAAACCCCCAAGAGCCAATTTGTTTGCTTTGCTCACAGTGAGCCACTGCTCTCCACTTTTGATTTCATACACAGCTTGACACTAGCTTAAATATTATCCTTTTTAACTTGCTTTAATGTGCTCAGGGATCTTATTATTTTTTTTTTGGTTGGCCGGTTTTGTTTTGGATGGGGGGTTTGGAGGACTTTTGTGGTCGAAAGCTCTGACATAGGTCTAAAACCCTGCATTGCTCCCTGTCCTTGCAGCCTGGGGGAGATCAGAATATGTCAGATACATCAGAAATGCACGTATCGTTAAACCCTCCAACAAGGGCAAGATACTCGGTGTTGGCTTAGCATTGCGCTGGGTTGGGCATGCCTGTACTTCTCAACCCTTAAGGACAGGGAAATGCTACTTCCTTGCTCCGGGTTGTTGCAAAACACAGTTATTAAGGGTTGACGGGTATTTATCAGAGAGTAATAAGGAACTTCCTGACTTTTCAGGGAAACTTTTAGTGTGCCTTTTCTAAACCACCGAATAACGCTTATGCCCATAGTTTTCAAAGAAAATCCTTGGCTCGGCACTGAAAAGAGAGACGTGGTTTCCACAGGCTGGCAGCATCCCTCAGCTCCCCTTCCAGCTGCGGGGAATGAGCGCAGGGAGCAGCAAAGCGGAGCAGCTGGCAGGGAGGCAGCTTTGTGTGTTATCTGCAGAGGTTGTTGAGAATAGCACTTCCCTGGGATGGCCTAAAGGAAGAATTTGTCGCAATCACAGCAGAGTCTTTGGAAATTAGTGGAGTGGTAAGGTTCCTTGTCAATCTAGCAGCAATATCCTCTCCCTCCTGTGTCCTTGTGACAAAGAAGGAAGATAAATATTCTGGGATGGGAATTGTACAAAAGGAGCCCTTAGAAGTTTTGCAGTCACTGGTTTCAGGCCCTTATCAAAGGATTGCTTCAAGCTGTAAAAAAGGAGTTTAAACGTTCCCTAGTTAACCTCTTTCCTTTGTCCAGCTGCTGTATTCATGTGCTTCCCCAGCTGAAAGGGAGCCAGGCACAGGGCAAGCGAGCCTGGAAGCTCAGAAGCTCCCTCTCTTACAGTGTTTGGAGAGCAGAGTGAAAGCGTTAGAGAAAAGCAATGGTGGTTCTACCCTGGGCTGTTTTGCACCCTTTTGATATGCTCTTGTCCCAAAAGCTGATGATTGCTAGCATAAGGATTGCCGTGCTTGTGGTTTTACAACCCTAGCGGAAGGTGAAAGTTTCTGCTTCTGACTGGCGTCCTTCATCACAACTATCAATAACAGCAACGGGTGACGGTGAAGTCCTTGAACTCTACATTGGCTAAGGTCTGAGTCTGGCGTCTGCTTATATTGGTGTGCTACAATATATTATAAACCTCTGATCATAACCAGAGGATAGATAAATACTGCTGAGACAACAAATAATGGTCATGAGTAAAAACAACAACACAGTTTGTTGCTAGGATGGTGCTTGTCTTTTAGAGGAGGAAGTGTCATCTTTTTTCTGATGCTGACAACTTTCCCTGGCAGAACAGCCAGCCCTTCTTAGAGCAGAAATGTGACTGTCACTGTATAAAACCTGTGTCTCTCCTCCTTTGCAAATTAAACTGTGTATAAAAGACCACTGATTCGTATGGACAAATATGCTAAACCCTTTGAAGCTGGTTGAAGGAAGGATTTCACTTGTTATTTTTCAGGCAGTTCTTGGCTATTTCTGGGCACACAAAACATACAGAGTCCACAAGACCCTTCCTCCCCTCCCTTGCTTGTGAGGAGTATGGACTTGATGTTGTAGAAGAGCATGTTTTCACACTGTAAGCAAGTTGTGGTGCTGTTCACACCAGCATGGTTTAGACAAGCAAGTTTCATTCACGCTTTTTGGTGGCTTTTATTCAGAGGGACTCATGGACTTTAATTTTCCATTTTTAAAAAAAGAACACTGTTTCCTCTTACTTTTTATAATGGAAGTAATCATATAACGTACCTAATGCTGTACTAGACGTTGATACTGCTTCTCAGGAAACTCAAAGTAAAACCATTCATAAAGGTAGATGGCCAAGTCAGAAGCTCTACTGCAGGCAGGACAGTGGGCTTTTTCCATTTGTATTATTAATGCTTGATGGGCAATCTGTCTAATGTGGTAACAATCTGGACTGGAAGAGATGGAAACAGTAAAGTAAATAGGCAACTTTGGGCATCACCTGAAGTAACATCTGTTGCAGTACCAACGTAGCTCCTGGGAAAGTCTTATTTAAAAGGAACATGGAGAAATGGGGTATCTTGCTTGTGTCCTATAATCTTCCACCATCGCCACCACGAGCTTCTGTAATATGTACTCAGTGAAACAAAGCAGTCACTGTTAAAATTTTGCTGGCAGATCTCATGGAGTAACTTTAATTATCCTGTGTTTCTGCTCTCAGCAGCTGAGGAGGACGAATACAGTAGACCCATCCTTGACCTCTTCACCTCTCAAGCGTTTTGCCTGATTGCACTTTTCTCCATTTTCCTTGGTCACAGTGGTCTTGGAGGAGTCTGCCTCAGAGAAGAGGTCTGGGTGAGAGAGGAGGAGTCACCGTTAATGATGCACTGCGTGGGGTATTCTCTAAAGCCAAGGTTGTGATAATTTGCCCTGTCCCTGCTCCTGCCTTCTCCCCCATAGCTCTGCTGTATGTTGTTGTACTTCCGTTGCCCTGTGAGCTCGCAAACCAGCCTTTCACTGTGGAATGGTAGCAGATGGGCTCTTCCAGTGTCTCCTCCAGCTTCTGCAAGGGCTCTGTGTCCTTTGGGAATTCTGTTGTGGTGTTCAGCAGTGGGATCATATTAACTTGTTTATGGCCTGTTTTCATAATTCTGGTAAGAGGCAGGATGGGCCCATTCAAACAGGCCACTTGCCTGATGGACCTCAGGACTAATTACAGCGAGTGTGACTGGTTTTGGTTTAAACCAACAGATTCTCTAATAAAGATTTTTTAGTAGGTATCTAATAAGGGAAGGAATGTCAAAATTTGATTAATTAAATTAATCAAAATGGCAGTTGGAGGTCATCTTGGGTTTAGTAATCATGAAA